>JAQQZR010001027.1:0-12253 GCA_030068235.1 Notoglanidium macrostoma | reverse complement strand
TTTTAAATTTTATACATGAAAGGGCGTGTAGTCTGTGAGGAAGCCAAAAGTATAATGACTTAATTTAATGACTTTTTTTTTTACAAAGCAATAATTCACTATGGTGAGTCGGCGGCAGGAGATTTGGACTTGTTTTCATGCATCTTGTCCACAAGTTCCATCAATAACCCCAAATTCAATACCGTTGGTAGTTTTGGATGTGACATTCCATTTACTATCTGTTCTTTGAGTTTTGTAAGCAGATAATCCATAGTGCAAAGTCAATAAACAACCACAAACATTCCCTAATTTCTAAATTCTCGCTTGCACAAAATTTCTTATGCTTTTACATGTTTTAGATGCAAAATACTTTTGAGTTCTTCTCCAACTCCACACCCCTTTCTTTCTAGAACCTTGGAGCTCTTTTTCTTTGCTATGGTACCACACAGTGATCAGAAATTATACAAATTATACTTTTTAAAAAAGTCATAAATGGCATAATTTTCACACGGCCAGAAATACCGATCCTCACACTGGCACTGATATTCATAACCATTAAAACCACACACTGTGGAATGAAAGCAGATTGATTTCTTTTAAGACTGTTTCAAAGATTCTGTAAAACATTTTTATTAGAAACCATGCATGATGTGTTATGGAGGTGTCAGAGAAGCAGACTTTAAAAACGTTAGCCCCCAAGTTATTTCACTCTGCCTAGTTCACAAAAATTCCCTCTTCACTCTATAATGTCTGGCCACATTATTTGAATACCACCTATCATGATGCATTTTGGGTTTGAAGGAGTGCAGTGGATATTCTCCACCCTCTTCAGACACAACTTCAAGATTAGTTGACCCCAAAATCATTGCACTATACGGTTAATAGGGACATATTTTTATACACAGCCTAAATCATACCTTGTACCTTGTAATGTTCACATCTGTAATTTCTGTTACATGACTAAATCTAAGTGGAAAACTGCTTGACTGTCACCCATCTCCTTTATTTTTCATAGCCCTGACTGACGAATTCTCAAACTAGACTCTGTGGATTAATTTTCTAAAACTTAATAACTTGACAATAATTCTGACTGAAACATAAATGACTAATCCACTTGTTCAGTGGATTTGTTGTTGTGGTTATTACAGCAACAGCTCATTTACAGAGACTTGTATGAAACACACCCCACATTATTTAATGCTAAAACTATTATTATACTATTAAAAACTAATATATATTAGTTTATAATAGTTTTTAATAGTATAATAATAGTTTTTATATTTATATATTATAACTAATATAAAACTATTATTATTAAACTATTATTATAAACAGATAATAATAATAAGTAGCCTATTGCAGGACCACCAGGTGTGAGGTGAAAAAAAAAACATATACAGTAATCATGTATATGGTGAAGCTTTCTGTAAGTAGACATTCATTTAGCATTTATGGAAGAAGTCTCTAGTGTTAGACTCTTGAAAATATTCAGGGCAAAGATTTTGCACTATCCGGTTTCTGGGTAACATGTTGAACTACATTTTTTTTTTTTTTTTGTCTTATGGAGTGAAAGCACTAGGGTTGCACTGGCTAACGTGAATCTCTGCCGTTGAAATATGCAGCATAAATTTAACTTTCTGTTTCCAGTATGAAGCGCAAATCTCATGCAAGCTGCATTTTCCCAAGTTTTATATCAGTTGTGGTCTGACAGCTTTTTTTATTGCTTTTAAAAAGTCTCACCCTTTAGTTGTTAGAGTATCTTTACAGCCTTTACATTGTGTCATTAAAAGTACAGGTTCTTCCAGCCTGTTGCTGAAAATGTGCTATTTGATTACTCCACTATATTCCATTTTGGCTAAGGAACTGATTTAAACTCTGTGCTAAGCTAACTGATTTAAACTCTGTGCTCAAAATATCATTCTCCCTGATATCAATCCAACCAGATAATATAATATAATCCTTTTTCAGATTTCCAGCTTTTTCTCTTGTACAGAAAGGGAAGACTGTCGCAGACAAAATTGCATCTGAGTGATTTTAATCCAAAATTCCTGAAACTGCCAGAACTTTTTCATTGGCCATGTTTTGTCTGAATGGCATGAAATCAGCCGTTGAAGTGTACATCATATTATGCTCACAACTGAATAATTCTAAGGTGTGATTTTTATTTTTTTTTGTCTGTAACAGCAAAATCAGGCAAAATATCATACACTGTAAACCCAGCTGGGGTTAGTAGTCCTTCCATAGTCTATCACATCTGATGCAATTGCCATAGTGTCAGACAAATAGCTTAGACTTAGATACATTTATAATTAAGAACCAAAGGTTTAAAATAAAAATACAGAGCTTACCTGTTGTAATGTGCAAGCTATCAATTTCTATACTATCGTCTATTTGGAAAGGACGGATGGACAATGATGTTCTGAGTTGTTCCAAAAAAATTGCCTGTGACACATTCACTTCTATGATTATAATGTATTCCAGTATGTCCATGTCTGCTGGAAATAATAATGTGATTTTGGTCATTTAGGTGACAGGTATGAAAAGGAAAAAAACAGGCATTGATGTACATATAATATATTGTATAGATTTGCTTTAAAATCATATAGTAAGGCTTTTAAACATAACTTTGATGATTTTTTATTTACCTTCTCGTTTTTCCCTTAAGTGATTAATGTCATGAATCGCTCCCTATTCATGCACTGCGCGCCGTGAAATCTCGGCCACGCGCGTGGTGTGCTCTTCATCTCCGTCGCTCTCTAGGCAGAAGCTCGCACTTCCGAAAGTCGACGGAGACTATACAGACTGCAGTTCCCATCAGCACCTGCTCCCAGACACGAGGACTGTCAAGGGAGGACAGGTGCACGGACAGATTACCCGTGTTTAAAAGGACTGCCTTTTGCGCTTCTGTTTTGCGAAGCATTTGACTAGCCATAGTGTTGTCAGCTGAGCGTTATACCCGTGTTTGTTTTCATTGTGTTTTGATTCTGTTTTCTGTGTTTGGATTACTGTTTCTGGATCACCTCTGATATTCTGTTTGCCGATCGCTTGACCCATTTCTGTCCTTGGATTACTCTTTTTGCCTGCTGTTATTGCACCTTTTGTGCAATATTGTGTTTAATAAACACTGTCAGCTCTTACCTCCGTGTCCCGATCCTGCACTTGTGTCTAACAATGCCGCGACGGCGCCAGCAGCCCCGTGATATAATGCTTCACCAAAACGGAGACGCAGCAGGATCACCGTGGATCCAGGACGGCTACATGGCGACAATGCTGTCCTTCTTTGTACAACAATGGGAAATGGAGCCGCCTGAGCTATACGATGGGGTAAGCGACACGCCTACCGTCTTCCTGATTCACTGCCATCTCTTTCAGGAGAGCTTGATGGCGCCTAGGCCCTCAGACACCATCTGGGTAAAGGGCAAGCTACGATGGCTAACGGGACCTGCACAAATGTTTGTGGAGGAACTTATCACCATGCAGCATCCATTTGTGCAAAATTCCAAAGACTTTGGAGATGCGCTGGGAATGTTTTATGATACCTGCAAAAGGGAGGCAACCGCCCTCGAGCCCCATCTAAGAGCCAAAAAAGAGTCTACTGCTCCTAAGCTCCCTCTAATGGCCAAAGAAGAGGCAACTGCTCCAGAGTCCCCTCCGCAGGCAAAGAAAAAGGCAACAGCTCCCGAGATCGCTCCAGAGCCCCTGCAGAGGGAACAACCCCAAGAAAATTTTGGGGGGGGCTGTGTGCACCGAGGAGCTGCACCAGCGAACGGTCCAGGATAAATGCAGCAACAGGGGCACTCCAGAGTCTCCTCCGCAGGTTAAGAATGAGGCAACCGCTCCCGAGCTCCCTCTAATGGCCAAAAAATAGGCTTTTGCTCTTAAGCCTCCTCTAATGGCCAGAGAAGAGGCTTTTGCTTCGAAGCCCCCTCAAATGTCAAAAAGGAGGTTACCATGTCCAAGTCTACGCCAGAGTCCAAGTCTACGCCAGAGTCCAAGTCTACGCCAGAGTCCAAGCCCAAGTCTACGCAAGAGTCCAAGTCCAAGTCTACATCAAAGTCGTAGTTCAAGTCCACGCCAGAGCTCAAAACCGCACTGGGGGCAACACCTTCGCCAGAGCCTGTGACACATAATCCGTCTGAACCCAAGCATGGATCGCCACAAGGGTCAGAAGCTACACAAGTCACAGCCTCTCTCTCCGAGCCCTTTCCCGTCTCAGCCCATGTTGCTCTCACGGAGCCCGCTCCAGTTCCAGTTCCTAATTCTGCTCCTGTTAAAGCCAAAGTCGCTCACATGGAGCCCTCTTCAGTCATGGCCACAGAGATTGTTCACTCCATGATCACAGAGACTGTTCCCTTCATGGCCACAGAGACTGTTCTAGCACTCGTCACTGTTCCAGTTCAGGCTAAAGCAGCCGTTCTGGCCAGAGTCACAAAGATCGTTTATTTAAACGTCAGAGACTGTAAAAGTCATGAAACCCATGCCTGTTCCAGTTCAAGCACAAGTTACAGAGCTTATTCTAGTGCGAGCACAAGTCACAGAGCCTGTTCTTTCAGTCGCAGTGCATGTTCCAGTGAAAGCTCAAGTCACAGAGAGTGTTCCCCACTGAGGTCACAGAGACTGTTCCCCGCCGAGGTCACAGAGTCTGTCCCCATGCAAATCTCAGCGCTTTTTCCCACGCAAATCTCAGTGCCTGGTCCCGCGCTCACAGAGCCAGTGCAAGTTCCTGTCGCAGCTCAACTCTCAGCGCAGCTCTTCGAGCCTGCTCAACTCTCAACGCATCTCTCTGAGCCTGCTCCTGTTCCTGCGCATCTCTCTGAGCCTGCTCAACTCTCAGCACATCTCTCTGAGCCTGCTCCTGTTCCTGCGAAACTCTCCGAGCCTGCTCGACTCTCAGCGCAACTCTCCGAGCCTGCTCAACACTAAGCGCAACTCACTGAAACTGCTCCTGCTTCTATGCCCAAGTTCCTGCCTGAGTTCCTACCCACGATCTCACTATGGCAATACGCCTGCCCCTACAGGCCCAGGACCTCCGAGAAGCGATCTCGTTTGCTGCTCCGGGAGTAGCACCTTTGGGGGGGTTCTGTCTTGAATCGCTACCTGTTCATGCACTGCGCGCCGTGAAATCTCAGCCACGCGCGCAGTGTGCTCTTCATCTCCGTTGCTCTCTAGGCGGAAGCGCACACTTCCGAAAGTCGACGGAGACTACACAGACTGCAGTTCCCATCAGCACCTGCTTCCAGACACGCGGACTGTCAAGGGAGGACAGGTGCATCTCATTTGCATGGACAGATTACCCATATTTAAAAGGACTGCCTTTTGTGCTTCGATTTTGCGAAGCATTTGACTAGCCACAGTGTTGTTAGCTGAGCGTTATACCCATGTTTGTTTTCATTGTGTTTTGACTCTACTATGTTTAATAAACACTGTCAGCTCTTACCTCCGCTTCCCGATCCTGAGGTTGTGTCTGACCATTCCGCGACGTCGCCAGAAGCTCCGTGATAATTAATTTGTCCCTCTGTGGAGCTAAACTGAATTTTGGGGGGGGGAATTAATTAGACAAAACTGCATAATAATTGTTACTGTAATAATAATTTTTACCTTTTCACATATAAGAATCATTCACAGTCTTTATTGCTGTACAAATCTGAAATTTACCATTACTTTAGGACTCATATGCTAACAAACAATTAAATTAAAGAAGACTCAGGAATTTGAAAGAAATTAAAAAATTGCCATCAGTTTATATGTGCATACTTTTTGTTCTGTTTGGTACATAGCCTTTACTTCTAGCAACAGCAATACCAAGTATGCAAACCATATCATATGTAATGTTTCAACATTCTTTTTTAATTATTAAGCTTGAATATTTACATCTTTCTATTTCCCTTTTTTATGTGGATAGCATTTGGATTTACTGTAATAATATATAAAATAATTTTAGTACTTGGTTGTAAATCATTCCTGAGTTCATGCTTAATCCTCAAAATGACATTTTGTACATGAAATCTGGAGTACTTCCAGAGTGTAAACATAAATTTGTATGTATAGGACTGCTAATGAAGTCAGTTTTCAAATCTGCTGGTCTTTAGGCAAATTACATTTAGATATCTTGCAACTTGATAGTGCCTGATTTTCTTCTTTTCAGAAGTATTTTTTAAACTTTACCTCTACATTCATGCCTGAAATTTCGGGAAATCCTTGTGAGTTCACTACTTGCATAGAAATGAGCACGATGGCAACAAATCTCAGGAAACACTCTGATCTTTTCCCTGTAAAATAAAGTTAAGAAATTAGAAATTTGCCTAATTTTCACAAATATATTTTAAACATTCTAAGACAGTGGATCTTTTATTTAAGAACAGCTGAATCACTAGGCCTGACTTTATTCAGTGTCCCAAATTTATCTTTTGTTGACCTTGCACATAACTCTGCTGCTGAACATATTCAACAGTTTCTGAGAATTAAGGTAAACAGCGACCTCATTTTCATGGTGCTCATGCAGTTAATCTTCTATGAAATCCTTTAATAGGTTCTAACATCACAAGAGAATTTACAAGGAAGTGGGGTTTTCAACAAAACGTTAGGTCATTAATTTGCCTTCTGACTTAGAAACAGTTTTGTCGTAAGCAAATGGGAAATGGAAGTGAGAAATACTGAAACTATGCACATTGTATTATGTACATCTGTGCTTGGATTTGTCTCAGTCTAAGTCATTGGTCAGAGTTTGTAAAAATAATGTTTGTCTTGTCTGTTCTTTCCACATACACAAAGGTTGTGAAGAAGTATTTCCTTCTTCTAGAAAACAGACAAATCATTGGTGCAAGACAGGAAGGAAGGTGGTGTCCACCCCACACCACTAGAGGTCCCCACTACGAGAAATCTAGACTGCTTTTAGGTTATCATGACTCTCTTATTATTCATTATATTCCCAATTTAGTCACTTTTTCATTAGCTCATTGTGAAGTATTACCTTCATTCTGACTGAATTTGAGAACCTATCTTGGGTTTTTTTTCTGTTTTTTTATACTTCTAGCTTGTTTATCCTTTGCCTATTACACCTTGTTTTGAAATATTGCAGATTGGTTGTCTGTTTGGTTTTTCCTGCATTACGACTGCCATTATGTGCAATCTTTACACCAAAATAAACTGTGCACCTCCCACAGACTGTGCAGTCAATTAAAATTATTATTAAAGCTGGTAAGCCTAACGACTATAGAAGTGCATAAGTAAAAGTGAAACACAGCACTGAGCACATTCCTTCGAGTGTTAAACCTTAAGGCCGTTTGAACAGGACATGCTGGAACGTCATGTCATAAACGAACTGATTCATAGGATCACCACTCCCAGTGATGACTAACAAATTACTATATGTAGCTTTGCCAACCACTCTGGAGAAAAAGATTCTTATGAATGTACAATTAAAATCTTATTTGAGCAACAAATTTATATAATCAAACATATTCTCATATGTAAGTTTAACAAATTACAGCATTTGTATTTAGTAAACCCCAATGCTGATTTGTGATAATAGCCACTTCTTTGAAGGAGTAGCAAACATAAAGTCTGCTCATGACAAGACATGTATGGGCTGTGTGAATGCCTTGAACTGTATTTCCAGCAATAAATACATCAGCTTTGATACAACTATGCCTCCCGCACCCAACATATGGCCTCCCAGCACAGCCAAGATGTCTGTTAATGAAAAGAATGAGTTAAAGAGAGACCAAACAAAGATCTGTAATCATGTTTGGCAAGATAGCTCCTAGAATGGTAAACACTAGCCAAGTGTAAAACCAGCATAATCTGAATTTCCATCTAAATACATCAGCTGATATATTTGGTCTTTGTGTTCTCATGAACAAACTATGTATATGCTCTCTAGTGTTACAGTAACATATGGTTTTGTATAATCACTTAAACAGATACAGACTTTATAAAATAAATGAATCACTGACCAGTTATAAATTAGGTACCATAACTCATTCACACACAAATAAATTATCTTCTAGTCTGCAAACTGGCCTTAGAGTCTTGTTGTTTGGTTATCTGTTGTCTAGTCAAGTGGTGATTTGTTCAGTTGTACAAATGTACTAGACCCAAATAATTATATGTTGAAAATACTATAGTGTCTGTCAAAACTACATGAGCAAATCTCAAATAACAATTTTAGCTGGCTGCAAAGATTGTTCAGACAAGATCTAATACATTGCTGCCAACATGTTTATCACACATATTTTAAACCTAAAAAGTTCACAACCATTTAAGATATCAACAAACTCCGTATCAAAGTAGAAAAGTGAAAAAGAGGGATGTATTATTGCACTCTTCACTAAATCTTATCCAAACTGTTTTGACCTCTGCTTAAGTCTCTACTTATTATTCACTGATTATTCAATCGCTACACACTACAAAGTCTGATTGGCGAGTCTGATTGATTATAGATTGCGCATTAAATGATTCAAATAACAAATTTGTGTTATCTCCACTTCTTCTACTGTCTGGCATATACCCAAAACGTTACTCCATGGTCTCCTGAAGTGAACAACTATCTCTTTTGTTTTGTCCACGTTCAGAGACAAATATATTATTTGTAAGTGCTCAGTGTGGTGGTGCTGGAGATACTCTTCCCAATCCAGACTGACTGAGGTCTCTCAGTCAGGAAGTCCAGGATCCAGTTACAGAGGGAGGTGTTACAGAGGGCCCAGCAGGCTCAGCTTTCCAATAAGGTACTGAGGAATGATCATGTTGATTGCTGAGCTGAAGCCTATGAACAGCTTTTGGACATACGTGTCTTTATTGTCCAGGTGGGTGAGGACCAGATGTAGGGTGGTGGCACCTACATCTATAAAAGCACTTCATTATTTTGGGTGTGAGTGCAACGGAACGGCAGTTATTGAGGTAGGACACTGAGGACTTCTTTGGCATGGGAACAATGGTGCTGGCTTTGAAGCACATTGGAATGACAGCAGTGCTCAGGGAGATGTTTTTTCACGCTTTGCTGCTCTGATGGCCAATGACAGGGACCTGATGGGACCTCTCTGTTCTTAGGGCCACCATGTCAACTACTCTGAAGGTGGAATTTTGGGTGCTCAGCAGATCACTTCTGCAGTCATCCACAGCTTCTGATTGGAGTGTGTAGTGATGGTCTTCTATGCACTATGTACTACTTTGAGACAGTGATGTCATCTATACTCATGTAGCTGGTCACTCATTTCACATGAAAATGAGACTAAAAACCATTAAATCCTTTTCTGAGTCTGTAAGTCTTTACTTCAACTAGTTTGGTTCATTCATGCATTGCGCCAGTGAGTAGGTTGTTGTCTAAAAGAAGGAATAATTTCTTGTCAAATATTGTAAAATAGAAAAGATAACACAAACGTTTTTTTTTTTATAAACTCTTGGATGAGGCCAAACCCACATTTAGTGAGATCAGTGCCCATGACTGAGACAAGTCAAAGTAAAAATTCCAAATTCCAATATGTCAGCGACAAGTTCAAGTTGAAACAAATCCAAAAAAGTAGCTGGAGATGAGACTTGAGTTTCAGAAGACTAAGTGCACCATGTGCTGATTTGTTTTTATTCAAGTCAGCTTTGGTTAGAGATTATTATCTTCAACCTGGTTTTGCAGCATACCTGTCCTGACATATACTAGTCAGTGGAATGACAACATAATTTTTAAAATTCCATCTAGATTCATCAGTCACTTTAGGACTGAACTTTAGAGACCTCAGGAAGGGGAGTACAGCACAACTGATTCCACACAAACAAACAACTTCAGTGCTTCTGAAGCTGTAGCACATCTAGCACGCTGATATTCCTGACTATCAGCTGGTTTCTTATAAATACAAAAATCAGTGCTCACCACAACCATCATGAAAATGCAGACCAATGACAAATTAAAAGTCAAAACAACATAAAGTGTCTTAGTAAGGTGTTGAGCCACCATGAGAAGCCAGAACCAGCCACCAGTGCACCTTGATAGAGATTCTTCAAGTTCCTTGAACTGTACTGGAGCAAAGAACACTGTTCTTCCAATAACATTCACTGTTCCTATTTACTGTTGCCACAAAGTTGGACACACTATTGTGCAGAATGTTTTTGTATGCTGTAGAATTACAAGTTCCCATCACTGGCACTTAGAGGCCCAAACCTGTTCCAGCATGACAATGCCCCTGAGCACAAAGCAAGCTCCATGAACATGGTTTACCAATGTTGGGGTTGAAGAACTTGAGTGTCCTGCACAGACCCCTGACCTCAACCCCACTGAACACTTTTGGGATGAACTGGAACTCCAACTGCACCACAGGCGCACCCTTACCCAACACCTGATCTCATTATTGCTCATGTGACTGAATGAGCACAAATCCCACAACCACGCTTCAAAATCTAGTGGAAAGCCTTCTCAGAAGAGCGGAGGTTATTATAACAGCAAAGGGGAATAAATCTGAAATGGATTGGTGGTAAGGTGTCCACAAACTTTTATCCATAAAGTTTATTCATTGTGACCTGTCCAGGGTGTACCCCGCCTCTCACCCGTAGTCAGGTGGGATTGGTTCCAGCTTCCCAATGGATAAAGCGGTATGAAAATAAGTGAGAGTGACTGAGTGAGTTCATTATTTTTAACAAATATTTCCTTAGAAAGGTTTTTGAATTAAGGTATTGGAGGATCACTGCTGTCTTTTATTTCATTTTATTTAATCATATAATCATTATTACTATTTCTATTCTATGTTGGAAAATAAAGAACTTAACCCCTTCTCCTATTTAACTGTCTTAATTCTTAATAGTAATGTTTGTATTGGAGAATGGATGCAAGGCTTAAAAAGACAAGGCTTAACTCAGCAGTAAATTAAGCAACCAAAGTTGGACTTCTCTTAAAGAATAGTTCAGACTCAAGTTATATTTACTGTGATACACCTGACCAGATTAACTATGGACGTGATATTTCAAGAGTGCAAAAGTGACTTAGGCAGTGATTTGATTCTCACTAAAAGAAAAACTTTAGATCAAAAGAAAGGATGGAACTGAATCTTTTGCTTCCCATAAGTAAGGTGTTGTAACCCAAACAAGTTTGAAATGATTCCTTTCCACACGAGCAAACACATTCAAATGTAAATAGTTCCTGTGTAGCAAAATTTAATTCTAAATGATTAGTAGTGTTGCATTCCTTAAAATATATATACCTACCTTTATTATACATGATGATTAGGCAAATTTTGGACTTCAACTGGTATCTCTTTGGTGTCTCTGTATAAAATACGAGAACAACAGAGCACATTTCAAAGACATCCAGAAGCACTGAAACAACTTTTACATTCTTCACAGAAGGAAATTAATCTGTTAAAGAGTCGCAGTATTAGAGAATATTAGTTTGTATTTTTAAGTAAAACTTTCCTCCTGGCTCAGTAAAAGTAGCATGTCACCTGTTAAAAATGTCTTTCTAATGGATCGTAAAATTCCACGTCACAAGGGAACCTGTTGCATTGTACTGTACGGCATTGGTTCTTAAATAATAAAATAATTAAATCATTTTCATAGTAAAGGTTTTTAACTAATGTTTCTCTAGTAGCAAAGAAGCAAAATCATCTGCCTATAAAATGTAACTTTTGAAGTGTGTAAAAGCATCTTAAAAATAGGCTTAATAATCATATATTTTATTCATAATAATCTCACACTTAGAGATAAATCTGCCCATATTAAGATATTTTCACTTAGGAAGATTTCTTGTTTTTTTTTGCTGTGATGGTTGAGTGGGTTGAGTCCTGCTTTTTCTTGTATATTTAGAAATGAAATTCAGCTTAGGGTATGTAAGAAAGAAAATTGGACAGAGTGTGGTGTTATAGGAAAATAACCTGCAATGGGGTAGTACGGTGTGTTATCTCCAAAACAAAACCCGAATCCAAGTTCTAACAATGAGTTGGATTATATCTAATAATGCATACATTGCCTAATACTTGTTCCTAAAACTCTACAATATGAGGTCTGTCAGTTGTTCTCATGAACACACTATGCAGCTGTGACGTTTTTATAAAGCATTATTTTCCTGGCATTTTATAAAATAGAAATTCACATTTCTCTCTCAATGCTGTGAATTAAATAGAATAGAATTAAAATAGGTGGCACGGTGGTGCGGTGGTTAGCACTGGTGCCTCACAGCAAGAAGGTCCTGGGTTCAATCCCCAGGGTGCCTTTCTGTGTGGAGTTCCTCCGGGTGCTCCGGTTTCCTCCCACAGTCCAAAGACATGCAGATTAGGTCAACTGGCTACTCTAAATT
>JAQQZR010001026.1:0-12257 GCA_030068235.1 Notoglanidium macrostoma | reverse complement strand
ACACACACACACACACACACACACACACACACACACACACACACACACACACACACACACACACACACACAATTATAAGAGCTTCTTGGCTGTTGCACTTCTGTTGAAAGTACATGACCTTTCTCTAATTCTCTGTCAGGTTTATTGTGTGATTCCCAGTGGAGGGATTATGTCCAATATTAGCCCTTTAATCTGGAAGTACAGAGTTGCTCAGACAAACACAATGGTATTTATGACTTTGTGGGGACCTCATATTAATTTCTTTGGGCCTAACCCTAACCATAACCACTTAACTATGAGTAACCAAACAAAATATAAGACTTTTGGCTATTTCATTTTTACTGTATTCACAGATTTTTGTAAAGTTTTCCATGTTTTCCAGGAAAAATGTTCCCACAAGGAAAAAAATAACAGTTTTTTTTTTTTTTTTTATCACATTGTGAGGACATTTTGTCTCCACAATGTAATATGAACAGGGTACACACACACACAGGAACACATGTACATCTCTTAATACCCTTTTATATAAACAGTGCTGATTGAGAGAAGGGAAATAGCAAACACAGTGCTGGGGAAAAAGTACACCCTCCTTCAATTCTGTTTTTATTTACAGGCCTAAATAACAATTGTGTGATCCTCACCAGCTTCTGTAAACAAACAAATAACCTTAGATGACAAAGAACAGAACAGATTTCAATATGTATTTTTATTCTAACTCCAACTCATTCCAACTACTTCATTTTTTCCTTAGCCATTCAGATGTCGATTTGTTGATGTGCGTGGGATCTCTGTTCTGTTTCATGATCCAGTTTTGGGGCTGATTAAGCTACTGGACAAATATCATCACATGTGTCTCAAGAATAATCTGATATCAAATAGAGTTCATTGTTGTCTTCGTGACAAAGTTTCTCAGGTCCTGTGGATGCAAAACAAGCATAAATCATCACCCCTCCACCACCGTGGTTTGATAGTTGGTATGAGGTGTTTGTGGTGATACACTATGTTTGCTTTTTGCCAAATATGGCACTGATGATGACCAAACATCTCCACCCTGGTGTCCTCAGTCCAAAGAATATTGTTTTGTGGTTTGTTCAGATGCAATTTTGCAAACCTAAGTCATGTAGTCAACCAGCAATTTTCCTAGCCATGCTTTCATGAAAGCCATACTTCTTCAGTCTTTGTTTCTGATTGAGCGGTCATGAAGGTAAACATTTAATTTGGTCACAGAGACATGTAGGTCACATGATATAGCTCTTGGGTTTTTCTTTAGATCTGGACTGAATTTGCTTGGACACTCACTCCTGGGAAGACTGGCAATTGTCTTGAAGGCTCTCTTTTTGTAAACAGTCCTTCTCACTGTAGAATGGTGTATTTCAATTTGTTTGGAGCAGCTACAGTTGCTTCTCTGAGGTCATGGCTTATGTTCTTTCTTCTTGGTGTAATGTAGACACACACCTGATTGCTCCAGAACACCCAACTGCCAAAAGTTCTTGATATTGATCTAATCTTGTGCACACTGTCCACAGTGTGTACTTATTTATTGTTATTTCAATTCCTGGGAAAAATTTGACTACATATCGAAATCTGTTGTGGTCTTTTGTTCTTATTTAAAGTTATTTGTTTGTTTATAGAAGTTGGCAAGGACCACACAATTGTTATTTCAACCCTTATAATTAAAAAATGTATTTTTAAATGACGGGTGTACTTTTTACCATGGCTGTAAATAAGTTGAGAAACAGTGAAAAAGATTTGAATATTTCTGCAGTAAAAAGGATGTTTCCAATTTCACATGAAGGATTTCTCCTTTTTCTCATTTTCATTTTCTCATTCAAGGATTTAGACCAAAAAATATAACTTGCACAATTACTTGATAAAATTGGAATGAAAAGCATTGTTCCTTATGTTCTATTTGTGCACATGCATTTGTGGAATCCACAAAACACGTACATGTACATCAATGAAGTTGTTTCTTGTTGGCAACATTAGTTGCATCACTTTACAGTTTCAGTGCAACACTCATATGGCCAAAGGTTTGTGGACACCCTGACCATCAAGGCTTGTGGACACCTGACCATTATTCTTCAACACAGCCTGAACTTTCTTAGGCAAGCTTTTTTGTAATTTCTTTAAGTAGTTTTCAGGAATAGTTCTCAAGGCTTGGGGAGGCCAAATACGAAGAAATGACTTTAGCACAATACTGTGTGTGTGTGTGTGTCTGTGTTTGCGTTTAAACCCTCATTGCATAGGTTTATTTTGAAAAATTTACAAACTTTCATCTGTTTACAATAAACAAATCAAACACCACATCTATTACAATTAGTTTCTCCACATTTAACACTAAATGACACAATCACCCCTTCATGACAAGCATCTTTAGTACTTAGTAGTGCACCCATTTCCTGGTAGGACCTGCTGCAAACGTGATGCATAGCCAGATATCAGCTTCTGGCAACGTTCCTAAGGAATCTTCACCCATGGCCTGCAGCTCTAATGCATTAATATTCTTGGGTTTGGATGCTGCAACTGGCTTCTTCAAATTCCGCCAGTGATTTTCTATGGGGTTCATGTCAGGCGACTGTGACAGCCACTGTTGAATTTTTCAGGACTTTTTCTGAATCCAAGCCTTGGGAGACTTTGAGGTATGCATGCAAGTTCAAAGTTAAAGGAACACTAGCTACACTACCTGGACATGGCAGAAAGAGGAAGCTGATCAACAGCTGGAAGAAAGAGGGAGACTGCCACCAGATTTCTGAGGAGGCAAGTGACCAAAACCCTCAAGTTACTGCAAAAGACCTGCAGAAAGACTTGGTAGGCTCTGAGGTTTTAGTTTCCACAGTAAGTTGTATACTAAATGCTGAAGGTCTCCATGCTTGAACTCCAAGACGTACCCCACTACTGACCCAAAGCATTTGGCGACCATTTTTTAAGGCAATGCGACTAAACTGTATAACTAGGTGCACCCCTGTGATTCGTAATATGCCCCTCCCCCCCATTCTTTTTAATCATCGTATATTGAATGAAACACCAGGAGGGAGCAAGAATTGGTATGTGCGCATATGGGTGTGTTTGTGTATGTGCAAGTGTGAGAGAGAAAGTGAGTGACTAGAATGGAGAGCCAATGGTGCGTTTGTATGGGGTTTATTTCGTCTAGTCAGTGAATAACCAGAAGTGCAATTGCGCAATGGCATCAAGAGCGAGACTTTGAGCTCATTACCACCATCACTAGTCATCTCTAACATGAATCTAATTAGCTAGCGAGCTACTTATCTAGTTGCCTAACATGAACAATCACCACACTCACTAAATAAAATAAAAGACTAGTTGAATGCTGATTTCTTTGGCTACAACTAATTTCCATAAACCCTATAATAGCCAAATTTCATTCATAATTTTTAGAAAGTTAATTCTTTAGTACCTGTGGACATTTAAGAAGCTACATTTTATTTAAAAGAAGTGTACTGCAGACAGAGTGCAGATCAACTTGCAGACAACACACAACAGTGTTAAATAAATTTAAGTTCATTTAAGTTCAGCAATTCTGTGTTGAACATCATATGCAAAAAAAACAATGTTATATCGGCATTACTTATCTAACATGACTAGTTGTTTTCTCTGCTCATTGACTGTATAAATTATTTATACAGTCGATGTCCCTGCCAGGTTGTTTTGACAGAGTTGTCAAACCACTGTTGGATATGACATCACACTGACCAGATTAATAGGTAGGAGTTCACAACAGAAATGCACAAAACAAGGAAATGTACATGGTGTTCTTTAGAAAGGCAGGAGTAACAAACAGTCAGACCAAGATGGTGGAGGCTAAAGGCATGTAGCATGAAAATGTTGTGTGTGGTGTTTAAATGTCAATTTAAGTGGTGCTCCTACAATTTTCATTAAGGAGCACCAGTGTTACTAATCGAAAAAGTTAGCCTGGAGCCCTGTATCACTTTGAAGTGGACAGGGAACCAATAACAATTGAATAATTTTTTTTGTCCTGTTAAAATTTGCTGGAGCTAATCTCTCAAGAACAGGCGACCAGCACTTTATAGTAATGGAGTCATTAAGGAATTCTTTAAAAAGTGCATGACATGGGCAATTATGTAAGATTGTACAAAGCTTATAGTCCTTAACATGTCAATTTTGTAAGTCTTAAAGCAATTCGAAGTCTTAAGATGACAGAGATTACCCTATTAACATCCCTTTTCCCATCCTGTATGCACATTGTCTCTCTCGCACACACAGACATGTACATATACAGTAAGTGTATATACAGTCATGGCCGAAATTATCGGCACCCCTGGAATTTTTCCAGAAAATGCACCATTTCTCCCAGAAAACTATTGCAATTACAAATGGTTTGGTATACACATGTTTATTTCCTTTATGTGCATTGGATCAACACAAAAATAGCAGAGAAAAAAGCCAAATTTGACATAATTTCACAAAAAACTCAAAAACTGGGCCAGACAAAATTATTGGCACCCTCAACTTAATATTTGTTTGCACACCCTTTGGAAAAAATAACTGAAACCAATCACTTCCTATAACCATCAACAAGCTTGTTACACCGCTCAATTGGAATTTTCGACCACTCTTCTTTTTCAACCTGCTCAAGGTCTCTCAGATTTGAAGGGTACCTTTTCCCAACAGCAATTTTGAGATCTCTCCATAAGTGTTCAATCAGATTTAGATCCAGACTCATTGCTGGCCACTTCAGAACTCTCCGGCGCTTTGTATTCAACCATTTCTGGGTTATTTTAGAGGTATGTTTGGGGTCATTGTCCTGCTGGAACACCCATGACCTCTGACGCAGACACAGCTTTCGGACACTGGGCCTTACATTGCGCCCCAAAAGCTTTTAGTAGTCTTCAGATTTAATGATGCCCTGCACACAGTCAAGGCACACATAGCCAGAGGCAGCAAAACATCCCCAAAACATCGTTGAACCTCCACCATGTTTGACTGTAGGTACTGTGTTCTTTTCTTTTTGTTATCTGTAAACAGTAGAATTATGTGCTTTACCAAAAAGCTCTACCTTGATCTCATCTGTCCACAAGACATTCTCCCAGAAGGATTTTGGCTTCCTCCAGTACATTTTGGCAAACTCCAGTCTGGATTTTTTATGTTTCTGTGTCAGCAGTGGGGTCCTCCAGGGTCTCCAGCCATAGTCTTTCATTTCGTTCAGATGTCGACGGATAGTTCGAGCTGACACTGTTGCACCCTGAGTCTGCAACACAACTTGAATTTGTTTAGAAGTTGTTTGGGGCTGTTTATCCACCATTTGGACTATCCTGCGTTGTAGTCTTTTATCAATTTTTCTCTTCTGTGCACGTCCAGGGAGACATGTACAGTACCATGCGTTGTAAACTTCTTGATTATGTTGCACACAGTGGACAAAGGAACATGAAGGTCTCTGGAGATGGACTTGTAGCCTTGAGATTGTTGATATTTTTCCACAATTTCTGTTCTCAACTCCTCAGACAATTCTTTGCTATTCTTTCTGTTCTCCATGCTTAGCGTGGTGCACACACAGACACACAACAGAAAGGTTGAGTCAACTTTTCTCCATTTTAACTGGCTTCAGGTGTGATTGCTATATTGTCAGCACCTGTTTCTTGGCACACGTCAGTTTAAATGAGCATCATGTGCTTGAAATAGATTGATTTACCCACAATTTTGAAAAGGTGCCAATAATTTTGTCCGGCCCAGTTTTTGAGTTTTTTGTGAAATGCTGTCAAATTTGGCTTTTTTCTCAATAGTCTTCTGGGAGAAATGGTGCATTTTCTGGAAAAATTCCATGGGTGCCGATAATTTCGGCCATGACTATATATATATATATATATATATATATGAATTAAAAAATACTGCTCCAATTGAATGTTGTTTTTTATTGTTTTCACAGCAAAAATGGTACTATTTCTTTCTTTTTATGGTCTTAAAAAGTCTTAAATTTGATGTTAAAAATTGTTCAGCAACCCTGTTTAAATTTTGGACTTATTTGTCCAGCACATACCACCGATTGAGATCTGGGGAATTTGGAGGCCAAATCAACACCTCTTTGTTATGTTCCTCAAACCATTCCTGAACAATTATTGTGTGTGACAAGGCACATTGTTCTTCTGAAATAGGTCACTGCCATTAGGGAATACTTTTGCCGTGAAGGGGTGTATTTGGTCTGCAGCAATGTTTAAGTAGGTAGTACATGACAAATTAACATCCACATGAATGCCAAGACCTAGGTTTCCCAATAGAACATTGCCCAGAGCATCTCACTGCCTCTACCAACTTACCTTCTTCCCATAGTGCATACTGGTGCCATCTCTTCCTCACTTAAGTGATGCACTCACACCAAACCATCCCAAAGATATAAACAAAAATGGGATTCATCAGATGAGGCCACTTTCTTCCATTGCTCCATGGTCTAGTTCTGGTGCTCATTGTAGGCATTTTTGGTGGTGGACAGATGTCAGCATGGGCACTCGGACTGGTCTGCAGCTATGCAGCAACATACACAACAAGCTGTGATGCACTGTTTTCACACCTTTCTGTCATAGTCAGCATTAACCTTTTCAGCAATTTGTGCTACAGTAGTGGGATTGGACCAGTTCAAAAGTTGCCTTTTCTGGGACCACATTTGGTAGATACTAATCATTGCATACTGACAATTTTCAGAATTATACCTCTGTATACCACCACAATGGATTTGAAAAGAAGTAATGTGATTGAACTGTCGACATTCAGCATTAATTGTGCCTGCCACAATATCAACACTGACCACCACATATTGATAAAAATTTTTTTTACTAATTAAAAGGGTGAAATCTTATTTCATTGTAGAGCTGCGAGTAGAGTAGTGTACACGCAATCAAAACATGAGGTGCATTCGGCAAATTGAGGCAAATGTTCCAGGCAAACAGGTTTTCTTTGAACTTTTACATGTGAATGTGACATTACAAATTGTTAGACAAGTATGCTGCACATTGCTGCTAGTCAATATCGATTGCACATAGGTATTGGAATCCTTCCATGCACAGATGCCAACCCCACCCCTCCTAGTTACCCCCATGAACAGAATCTAATTCTGCAGGAAACTGTGAACATGAACTGACACTCTTGACTCATATCTGCATGATTTTTTGCATTGTGCTGTTGCCACATGACTGGTTGATTGGATAACTGCATTCTCAGCCTGGACTGATCCAAGATGGTGGCACAGCAGTAGCAGGCAGCGGCCACCCCAATGGGATTTGGGTGATTCCCAGTGCTGGACCAGACAACATCCATGGGAGAGTGCTCAGAAAATGTTCAGATCAACTGGCAGATCTTAGTGATATCTTCATCTCCCTTAGCACTGCTGCTGTTCCCCAACCCAGTTTATTGTCGCTGGAGATTTCAACCACGCGAATCTCAAGTCAGTGCTCCCGAAATTCCATCAGTATGTGGACTTTGCAATGAGAGGCGCAAACGTGCTGGATCTTGTTTTCACAAACATTCCCAGAGTGTACTGTGCGGAGCCCCGCCCCCACCTCGGCTACTCAGACCACATCTCTGTTATGCTAATGACTGCATTCAGACCGCTCGTCAAATGCACCAAACCGGTTCTGAAGCAGGTGAGAACCTTCAACAGTACACATCAACAGTGACCAGCTACATTTGCAAGTGCATAGATGTCGCTGTCTCCAAGACCATCATTACATGCTCCAACCAGAAGCTGTGGATGACCGCAGAGCTGTGTGAGCTGCTGAGAACCTGTGACTCCACCTTCAAAGCAGGTGACAAGGCAGCCCTAAGAACAGCGACATCCAAACTGTCTTGGGCCATCAGCACAGCAAAGCATGCACATGGCCAGAAAATCCACAGTCACTTTCAAGACAGGCGCATGTGGCAGGGCATCCAGGCCATCAAGGTGATCACTGACTACGGGATGACAACACCTGCTTGTGACGGTGATGACTCCCTACCAGATGTGCTTAACAAGTTCTTCACACGGTTTGATGCACAAAACGACGGAACAGCAGGGAAGACCACCCCTTCTCACAATGACCAGCTGCTGTGTCTGACCACAGCTGATGTGAGAAACACTTCGCAGAGTTAACCTACAGAAGGCTGCTGGATCAGACAACATCCATGGGAGAGTGCTCAGAAAATGTTCAGACCAACTGGCAGATCTTAGTGACATCTTCATCTCCCTTAGTACTGATGCTGTTCCAGCACCATTGTTCCCGTGCCAAAGAAGTCCTCAGTGTTCTGCCTCAATGACTATCATCTCGTTGCACTCATACCCATCACGATGAGAGTCATGACGCACATCATGACCCTTCTGCCTCCCTCACTGCACCCTTTAGTTCGCCTATCACCCCAACTGGTCCACAGACGATGCCATTGCCACCACCCTACATTTGGCCCTAACCCACCTGGACAACAAGGACATACATGTATGAATGCTGTTCGTGGACTTCAGTTCAGCATTCAACACAATCATTCCTCAGCACGTGATTGGGAAGCTGAGCCTGCTGGGCCTGAACACCTCTCTCTGCAAATGGATCCTGAGTGACCTCAGTCAGTCCAGATTGGGAACAGTATCTCTAGCACCACCACACTGAGCACTGGGGTGCCCCAAGGCTGTGTGCTCAGTCCACTACTGTTCACTCTGCTGACTCACGACTGTGCAGCAATGCATAGCTCGAACCAAATCATCAAATTCACTGATGACACAACCGTGGGGTGTGTGTGTGTGTGTGTGTGTGTGTGTGTATGTATGTGTGCTCTGATACACAGGGTGTGTTTGAAGTGTGTGAATCATCTATTGCAGTAGAGTAGAGCTGCTTGTAGTTAGTGCATGCTACATGTTGCTTTCTGCTTGCAACTCTCTGCTTATATCTACCGCCAAGGTCTAGCCCCCTCATAGGGGTGATAAGTGGAGCCACTTCATTAACTCTTCCCCCGCCAGTACAGGGCCTCTCCACCACTAAGACTTCTGCAGTGCCTCGTCATGGCCACACATGGTAACAGAGTTCTTTTCAGTCCAAGGCTAAACTGTAGGTGATCTCAAAGCAGCAGTGAGCCCCAGATATGCAATAAGTCTATATGCAATAAGGCTAAGGCTAGTGGAGCACAGCCTGACAGAAAAGCAATGCACTGGCAGGATGCAATAGATGGGCCTTAACAGACCATGCCTCCTGCTGCCAAGATGGGGGACTGGTCATCCTTGGTCCACCCATGCCACCAAGTTTTACCTAGTCAGGACAGAGGTAGTGCTACTGGGTATAGCACACTCCCTATGGCACTTTAAAAATTTCCTTGCACAGGTATTAACCTCTCACAAATTGGCAACACGGAACAAAAGGAGTCTTCTTAACTTGTTTGGCAGCTCTGATAGACCCCATAGGAGAACAGACCTGAGTTGCTATAACACCTTCATTGATGCTTTGATGAGATCAGGCTCATGGATGAAGGCTCTCTCTCACAGAGGTAGGGATGGGCTACACCTTCTTCTGGAGGTTACCCCCCCATATAGACAACACTTGCATGGTCAAGAATACACTACTAGCAACACCTGTTTCATTAGTGAAAGACTAATGTAGCTCTAAGTGTCTAATCTAATGTTATATCCCCCTGGTCAGGAATTGCTTTGCTACATTTCTCATTGTTCACACACAAACACTGCCATCTGAGAGTGAGGTCATGGACTGTTTCTTCAAGTCAGACATTTTTTGCAAGATCCCCAAGGTTGACAAGATCCTCTTGCTTGGGTGGGACAGAACAACAGGGTATGGAGTGCTTGACAGACATGGTATTAGTCAGGCCAATGAAAGTGGCATGAGATTACTTACTCTCTTCTATGAGTACAACGTGACCATAACCAACACCATCTAACAGCAGGAGTCTAAATTTAAGACATCATGTACACTCTCACTACACTCTCACTACAACCATTGGCAGCTGATTGTTATAATAAGATGCACTGACATTAGAGATGTTCTCATCACCCATGCCCTGAAAGGTGCAGAATTCTGGAGAAACCACTGTATAATTATGACCACATTAAGGTCCACATGAAAGTACACCACAGCTTTTAGATGCAAGGGTTCAACAGGATGCATATATTTCTGCTGCTCCCTGTCTGAAAAACTAGGGGAGATGGCGCTGTAGGGAACACCATGAATAAAAATGACATGCATAACTTTTACAATGCTGTCAAATCTATCTACAGTCCAACAAATTGCTGCATCACACCCTTGAAAAAGGCAGATGGTCTAACAGTCATGAAGGACCAGAATGTAATCCTGATAAGGTGGGCTGAACATTAATCAGGAGTCTGATGCAGACCCCACCATACTGGATGAACTGCCTGAACCACCTCCTATTCACAGCCTCAGCCAGGAAGTTCTATCAGCTGTCTGTTTCCTCAAAAACAAGTCCCCTGGTATTGACAAAATACCTGCAGAAATGCTAAAGCAGGGAAGGTATCTCTGTACAAGAACTCTACTATAATACATCACCAAAGTCTGGGCTGATGAGAACATCCTACAGCAATGGCGAGAGGACAATAATCTGACCATTTACAAGAACAAGGGTGACAAGGCAATCTGTGGCACCAGTAGGGGTATATCACTACTGATGTTGCTGTTACGGTCCAGACTAAGTGGATGCATCAGAGAATGACAACTTCAGGAAAAGTGCTAGCAATACCATCAGGTCCCGTTTATGGTCTTTGTTGACATGTTGACCTCTCAAAAGCCCTCAGCACTGTCCAGAGAGAACTTTTGCTAATTCATCAACATCCTCCATCAGTTTCACAATGAAATGACTGCTCAGGTGACCACAGGAGGACAAGAGTCTGCCTCTTTCCTTGTACCTGAAGGGGTCAGGCAATGGTGTGTGCTGGCACCAGTGCTCTTTAATATCTTCCCGCTATGTGTCCCCCAGCTTCTCCAAAAGGAGACTGAGGCAGAAGACTTCAGGCTACATGAAATCCTCTTCAATATCAGGATCATTCATCAATATCATTGCTTGCTCCAAGCAACCACCAAACTGCATAGATAGATTCTTGAGCTGCAGTATGCAGATGACATTCATGTCTCATATGGCACAAGACCTCCAGTCTGTTTTTGGCACAGCAGTGAGAACATACAGGAGGATCAGGTTGATGGTCAACACCACCAAAAAGAAAGTAATCTGGCAACAGAGTGCCAGCTTCCCACCCACACCACCAGTCATCACTGTTGTTGATGAACAACTGCCAGCAATTCCATTGTTCATGTTCTGTTGTTCAGAAGTGTTCTGTCTGAAGACAGCAGCATTAACAGCGAGGTCCAGAGCTGAATCCAGGAAGCATCAGCCCCTTTTGGGAGACTCCGACACAGTGTCTTTCAAAACAACAATCTACATACGTACATACATACACATGCACTATTGATAGATAACAAATACTCCCATCACTCCCTTTTTATAGAAATGAACCCCTGACCTATCCCCATCTCCAATCAATGAAATGATCAAACGAAAACAAGTCACATTATCAAATTCTCTTTATTATATCTAATCTAACCAGAGAGCTTAAATACGAGTAGTTTCAGCTGGAGGTATTTCATTAATACAGATGTTTCTAGGAAGGACATTTATTACATAAACTGAAAATTCATTGACAGCCACTCACCACAGGTTGTTGTACCGGTGTGACTTAATTACGTATGTGTGTTTACTGATTTTCTATGAATTACTTTCTGCCTGGCCTTGACTATGTGTGTGTTTTCCCCCCTTGTATATATTTGTAAATATTACTTCTTTGTAAATAACACTTGTGACCAGTGGTTAGTAGGAAGTCGGTGCCATTTATGTTTTTGTTTATGTTTTTCTGTTTTTCTCCTGGTTTTGGGTTAGATAGGGAGTGAGAGAAGATGGTGTATATTTCTTTTCTTTCCTTTGGATTAGGCAAGTTAGCCTATGTGTTAACAGGTAGAGGGAGTTTAGAGCACTAAGTAAATATACAGTAAACTAATTAAATATAGAGTAAACTTATCTCTGGTCTCATCCTCTTTCATATGTTGCGGCCCAACCTAGATCGGGTCGTAACAATGTCTTTACAGACCTTGCTATGTGCACTGGTGTGCAGTCTTGTTGGAACAGGAAGGGGCAACCCCCAAACTGTTTCCACAAAGTTGGGAGCATGAAATTGTTCAAAGTCTCTTGGTATGCTGAAGCATTCAGAGTTCCTTTCACTGGAACTAAGGGGCCAAGCCCAGCTCCTGAAAAAC
>JAQQZR010001025.1:0-12258 GCA_030068235.1 Notoglanidium macrostoma | reverse complement strand
AAAACTCCCTGAGATGGCAAAAGGAAGAAACCTTGAGAGGAACCAGACTCAAAAGGGATCCCATCCTCATTTGGGTGGCGCTGGATAGTGTGCTTACAGCTTGCACACTTTAATACTAGGGTCAAGTTTAAAGTGCACAACTGTTCGTGGTGATTCGATTCCATTCCTCGTCCCAGTCTTCATCTATATTTCTCTTATCTTAATCTTACTTTAATCTTCTCTTCATTTTTATTTCCATTTACACTTACAAAGAGCAGATACAGCAAGAAGCAGTATAGTGTGTGGATTGTGTGTTATTGTGTGTTTGTGTGTGATTGTGCAGGTTTTACAGGTTTTATACTTGAGTTTGATTTTGCACAATAAGGTTAAAAAACTCAGCAGTGTGTGTGATACGTGTGAGATGAGGAAGAGAAATGAGGAGTGATGTAATAATTCGGGATGCGTTTCTCAGAGGAGAGGTTTAGGGGAAAAACGGAAGCACGCTGACATCTAGTGGCCATTTTATGTAATAAATAATTATAATAAATGTGATGAAATGCGCGAAAAATGAACGTAAAAACAATCACAAAATATTTAATATACTTAATTTGGTCACAACCTTGTATCAGACATAAAACAATTCATTAATTTATTTAACAAGTCAATTAACGATGATTAAACACGCGACGGCCGCACACTGGCGTGCTCGAGCGCCCATTCTTTATAGTTTTTATATTGTATTTATAACACAGTATTTTAAAAGACCAGAAATGCTTTAGTTACTCTGCTGTCTACACCATTAACTTTCTAAATAATAATCGTATTTAAAAAAGTATCTGTTTATAATGAATATGCATGAATATGCAAATGACAGATGGAGCAGTGATACAGGAAGCAGCAAACATGCGACATGAAAAGTGACGTCATCACCAATGCTATGACAACTGACTTGAGGTATGTGTTATAAAAATGAGCAATTTCAAGAAGTACAAAATTTAAAATTTAAAACTAATTTTAATTATTAGCTTATTAATTAATGTGTTAATAAACGTTAGCACATTTAATAAAGTTTATAATATAATCAAATTCCTAATTATAATACAAGTACATAATGGGCTAAGCACACACACACACACACACACACACACACACACACACAAAGAAAAAGGAACACTAACGCAGCTGTGTTTCCTCTCCTGCATATCCTGAGAGGAAGAAGCAGACTGGGGAGGAGAGACAGCGCAAGCACACACACACATACACACACACACACACACACACACACACACACACACACACACACCTCAAACTCAGCTCAGCGGATTTGAGAGTCGTCTGAACTCAACACCTTCAATGTTAAGCAGAGGAGGAGGCAAAAGAGACGCCACGGAAAAGAAGCTAAGAAGAAGAAGAAGAAGAAGTTGTTTCCTATTTCTGATTGGGAAAATTTATCAAGTTTTTATTTCTACATAAATAACAATAAGAGAGATAAAAAGAGAGGAAATATAGGGGAGAGAGAGAGCGAGAGAGAGAGAGAGAGAGAGAGAGAGGTTTATCCCCCGAGCAAAATGGCTGTTCCAGTGTCTTCCAGCTGTGTTGTGCTGTTTGTCTTCGTCTCCATCCTGTGTGTCACTTCGGTTTCCTCCACAAACACAGAGGCCTCCAACTGCTCCACATATTCATTACGTAAGTTTATGTCCTCTACTTCCTCCTGGGAGCTTGTCATTAAGGTTTAATAAACTCCCATCAGAACTGAAATCGATCCAGAGTTTATCTGTGCTAAAAAGTAGATCTATATGAAACTAACATCAAACATTTCAAAGAAAATTCCCCATCTTCAGTATTTAAGATAATTTTTGATAATAAAAACAAAGGTTCATTTGTATTACCAAATAAAGTGTGTGTAGAAGTGTTTAATAAAAGAAAGAAAACAAAAGTTTGATAATAACAAAAAGAGATAAAGGAATTAAAATAAAAGTTACTGGAGCATGAAGATAGAGAGAGAGAGAGAGAGACAGAGAGAGAGAGAGAGAGAGAGAGACAGAGAGAGAGAGAGAGAGAGAGAGAGTATGTTTAGTGTAGCAAACAAATCTGTGTGAGTTCTATTTCTTACTGTTATTTACTTTATATTTCTAATATAATATTATATATTACTGTTATATTTATAAAAGGAGTTTACACTGCAGCTCATTTTTATTACTTGGCCTGTAATTGAAAAAAAAAATAGTGGACTAGTCATCATTTCTATGGATTAAAGACAAACCTGATGCAGTCTGTGGCAATTGTCTGTGCTGCAGGGACATTAGAGGGCGATTATTCATCATGTTTTGCCTCTCAGGATTTCCCACACTGCCGTCTGTACCAAACTCATACCTCTGACTTTATTCTGACTTTTCCTTCTTCACTTCCACTGGAGCTACAAAGCTAATATGCATCTTGTTAGCTAATGCCGCTAACAAGCAGTGAAGCGTCTAGCCTCCAGTTCTGTGTGTGTGTGTGTGTGTGTGTGTGTGTGTGTGTGTGTGTGTGTGTGTGTTTGGAGCTCAGATTTCAGTGCTGCACATGTTTATCCAGTTGTCTAATTTTCTGAAACTGTTTCCTACATTCCTGATGCCACTCGGCTGTGCCGGATGTGAGTTCTGCTCCCTGCGTATGAGATGTAGTACCACGAGATCCAGGAACCGAAAATGTAGCACAATAGCAGATTTACTAACAGGCTCTACACAGGATCGTCGTGCACATGAGTAAAAATTACACGTCCGTGTTGCATGTTTGTCTTAAAGAAAAAGCAATTTGAGCTGATTCGCCTGTTTCTAAAAATGGGCGGAGTCAATGCAAATACATCCAGTTTATTTATTTCTTTATATCAGCAGCCTGCAAGTTACTTCAGTCTTTAAATCATTGTGTTTAAAATAAAACAGGTGATAAATTTGCCAATATGTTAATAATTTTATAATATTATTTATGTTATCTTTACATTGTGTCTTGAAATAATAAAATCTGAACACAAAATTCCTGCTTTGTATCGTGGTCCTAAAGCTGCTTTCATATTAACTATTCACTTTGTTTTGATTTACATTGTTGACTAATTGCAAACATATATCTATATTCTTTTCTTTGATCTTCATGTTCGTTTTGAACACCGTTCATCAGCGTTAATCAGCTGTCCGTTTTCTTGGGTGTCATTTTGCTGACATCACATCTAACACATTAACACAGGCAAAAACGAAAATGTCTCTGATCTAATCGACACTAACATTCTAGCAAAGATTAAAAGACATGGAAAACGCTTCTTTTGGAATCAGTTCTCCGCAGTGGATAACTCTGAAAAGAGAAACTGCTGTATATGACATGTGGTTGTCATGTGACCTGCTGACACGTTCCAGATGGTGGAACTTGTTACGATGAATTTGTCTGTGTAAAATATTTAACCTGCTTAATGCTCAGTTTGAAATTGTGCGCTAAAACGAGTAATGCAAACAGGTGAATTTCAGCAAAACTCAAATATAACAAAAAAGTTTTTATGCTCCCATCAGGTGGTTTTTCAGACGATTTCCATAAAGCAATATTTCACAAAACTTGAATGGAAACACATTTTGCGTATTTAAGTCACATGACATAAGAGCAAATGGAAAGGCTACCTTTCTGAAAAGAGAGTAAGCGCCATCACGAGAGGAGAAACCCGGCTTTAATCACACAACATTCACTATTTTTAAAATTAAAAAAATACAAAATTTTTATTTTAAACAGCGCTTTTATTTTGCACCAAACCGCACTGAAACCCGGCTTCTGTGGGGTAAAAAACGCTTCATTGTTGCCTTGTTGTCAGGATGAACGATGGCAGAACTGACGTAACGAACCTGGATCACAAATCCAGAGCACGTGAACTGCATCTCATTTTCTATAAATTCTAGACTTTATTGTAATTCCAATGCAGAAAGTGTTGCGTATTTTACTTCCTTCTGGAAGCTGTTAGCACGCAGGCTGAAGGCTTTGAGATTTCCCGTGTGCTGAGTTTCAGTGAGAGATTTTTGGGTAATGAGAGGGATTAGCCGAGGCTCGTGCACGTGGCAGGTTATAACTGTTGCGTCACACTTGAGATGTTATTGCTGCTTCGTGTTCCAGCATGCTGAAGAATCTGCGTGCAATCTGTGTGTGTAAGCGACTCGGCGACTCATAATCCTATCCACAACCCGAGACCAGCCGTAACGTCATGCTCCTGTAGACATCTAACATCAGACAGAAACGTGCAGGTCGCAGGTCTCACAGGAACACGGCTGCTCGACACACGCCTGGACGTTACAGTAAAATAAAGCAGCATGACTTGCACTTGGTCCATTCAGCAAGACTAGTATTTGTGATCTCTTTTGACATTTTATGCACAGTTATTAACTTATTTTTCATTTCTTTTGTATGAAATGTATAATTTTAATATTTGTAATGTTTTTTGAGCTCCATACACTTCCCGTGTTTCCCCAGTTTACTGTTCCTGTATTATTACAGCTGAAACGGCCAAAAGCCGAAGAGCTAATCTTGTATCGGATCATAAATTTAAAACTCCGCTATACGCATTCATGATGAGTTAAAACCAAACTCAGGACAGACATGTTATGGTTCTGATTCACTCTGTTTCCACGAGTCACTCACGTGCACTGAGTCATTCATCTGGACAATTGAACTCAAGACTGAATGTCTCAAGCATCAGCCAGTCAGAAACTAGCCTTGAAAATGAGATCATTTACATGTTCAAAACTTTATTTTGTATGTGCCACATCTACTTCTGACTGCTTTGATTCCCTGAATCATTTGGTCATGATTTAGATTCGCTCATCTGTCACTTGGCGAACAGATACTCGTCATGTGGCCAGTCGTGACCTCATTTGTGGGATTTTAAGCAAAGATTTTGGTGTAAAATTAATGTGAAATTCATTTTTTCAGCCCCCGGACGTCTTAATGTCTCCCTGTGCTCGTTGTCCAGATTCCAGCAGAATGTCAGGTTCATTTCATCCAAAATACACAGAGATAATAAGTTGTAATCATTTCTCTATCTCTCTTTCCTTCACATTGTTTCAGGTCCTCGCACGTTCACGATCATATACACTGGCTGCAACACAACACTCCGTGGAAAGGAGAAAGAGGAAATCCAAGCAGCCACCACGGTTCTCCTGGTTCCTCTTCTCTACCTCGTCTCCTTTGTGTTCGGCTTCCCCGCAAACCTTCTGGCGCTGTGGGTTCTTCTCTTTCGCACGAAAAAGCTTCCATCCACCATTCTGTTAGTGAACCTCACCTGCTGTGACCTTCTTGTTCTCCTCATGCTTCCCTTTCGCATCCTCTACCACTTCCAGGGAAACAACTGGATGTTCGGAGAAGGCTTCTGCCGCTTGCTAATCGCTCTGTTTTACGGGAACATGTACGGATCGGTGATTAGCCTGGCGCTCATCGCTGTGGACCGCTACGTGGCTCTGGTGCATCCGTTTGGCGCCAAAACGCTACGGAGTTGCAAGACGTCTATAGTGATGAGCATGATGGTGTGGATCGTGGTGGTGATAGCGGCGGTCCCTTTGCTAGCTTCACATCAATCTTACTTCATAGACGACCTTTCCATTACAACATGCCATGACGCTCTTCCAGAAAAGGAACAGGAAAACTACATTGTGCCGTATTTTTTCACACTCTTCTTCCTTTGCTTTCTCCTCCCGTTATTTGTGGTGGTTTTCTGCTACAGCGCCGTACTGCGCACCCTAGCGGCCGCTGGGGCTCGTTACGCTCACGCCACCCGAGTCACAGCGCTCGTGCTGGTGGTTTTCATCGTCTGCTTGCTACCCAGTAACATTCTCCTGCTCGTGCACTACTCTAAATTGTTATACACACGTGACAGCGTGATTAAACAAGATTATGATGATTATGAAGTTGATATTGTTGACAGGAGCTATGAGAAATACAATAGTCTGTACGTGCCCTACATGATCAGCCTCGCTATCAGCACCTTTAACAGCTGCATCGACCCCTTTATCTTCTACTATGTCTCCGAGGACTTTAGAGAAAAAGTGAGAAAGTTGCTATGCTGCTCGAAAACCTTCCACGAATCTTCTTCTGGAAGTTCCTCAGGGACAATGAGGTCAAAGGTCACGCTGCTCTCCATGTCAAGAAAAACTAAGGGACTGTCGGAAAAAAACGGTGTGGCAGATTCGTAAAGTGGTCACTTCCATCTCAAGGGGCGGAGTCACAGCAACAACAGCCGAGATGAATCCGTTTCCTCACACGCTCACTGGTTTGATATTATTTATTAGATATTTTTGATAGCTAGCTGCCATGCATTTCATCTTTTTGGCTTCTTTGCTAGCATGCTATGCAGATACAAAGCTAATAACAAGCTGCTTTTCTAAATAACTAGCATGCTAAAGTTATCTAAAGTTAGATTACAGTAATGCCTTATGGGTAAGTGATGCCCAACTCACTGCTTCATCTTACAAACTCCCCCCTGAGCTGGTAAAGTAATGGAACGATCCATAAAGTGGCCAACACTGACTGAATAGTGGATAGGAACACACCCTTGCGAAATCCCCCTGACATGTTTAGCGTTTGAGAACGAACCTGGGAACTCGTACTGAAGTGAAGGATGAACAGAAGGAGAGAAACGTTGATTTTTAACCTTAAAGCTGTAAAACTCAGGCTAAATGGAATCAGACGATAAATGCTGTATAACTCTGTGTGTTGTGTGTGGTTTTGGATAAACAGTGTGTGTGTGTGGGTGTGTGTGGGTGTAAACAGGAAGATGTGTGTATAAATTGTATAATCCTGTTTGAGTAATGACGAGACTGAAGATGTGTTCATGAAGGACTAAAGAAGCTTATGATGCGTATTTAGTGTTAACTCATATAATGTAGCTAAACTGTTATAAAGTCAGAGTGTTAGATTCAGTTATCCTCTTTAGGCTTTTTAATTAACACTTTGTATTTTGGATGATGATCATCAAAGATAAATTTAAAGAAGAGCTGCAATGAAGAAGCTGAAGGTTAAAGAAACAGATCATCCCTGTAAATAATCCTCTTTACTGACTTTATTCTAACTCCTTTTCACACACAAGCAAACATTTACCAGCTGACTGGGAGTAAAGATGCTTTAACTAACTTTTCCAGCTAAGCCTTTTTTTTCTCAGCTAAAACATTTAAATATAGCTAATACACCTAGCACCATTTTTTATTTTTATTTTTTTCCCTACAATTCAATCGCTGATACTGTGTTGTGTAGAACAAATAAAAATCATTCCTACAGTAACAGCTCATTCACAGGGTGGATGCCTTTCTGTTAATAAACTCATTAAAGACGTGTGTGACACAGTGCAGTTTTCTGTGAGGAGAAGTGTGTGTGTGTGTGTGTGTGTGTGTGTGTCCTGTATGAAGGAGTCTCCAGTGTGAGCGCTGTGTAACAGGCAGAGGTAAATCACATCTTCAGCACGGAGGAGTTTACACTGCACTGCGCTTTCTCACTCACATCATTAACCTGGAGAGAGAATAAAGGAGGGAACGACTGTTTATAGCTGCTATAACGTACATGATAACAGGAAATAGGAAAAACAGGAAATAACCTGTTTAATGAGATTTATTTCTGTATTTTATTTCTCAATATTTCACTGCAACACACACAGGTGGTTTTTATTTACGGCTCTGCTTTGCATAAATTATTAATGTTGATTTAACTGTAATTGAGCTTTTTCTCAGCTTGTTAGAACACAAATTTACGCTTTTCGTGTGAGTTTGATCGTACTGATATGCCAAAGATAGTGAATAAGTGTAATTTGTGTTCATTTGTGTTTGTCTTGTTTTCTTGCAGCCAATCTCTTCATTATTATTCTAAAATATTATAAAGTGGATCAACATGAAGATTTTTATTTCTATGAGCAGGTGTTTTATTTTCTTTAGATTGCTGTCTATATGCAGGAATATACAGTATGTAAACTGTAAGTATACGTTATATTCGGCTTGGCTCTCTGCGCGTCTGTACAGTAACACTGTGCTGCTGCGCTGCCGTCTCTCGTTAGCAGGTTGGTAAATCGGCCACATTGTGTTCAACGGCGTGTCTAATCCAGTAACTGAGATCAGACACAGGAAGTTACATATAAACTCTTGAAACCCAAATAAATCCAGTCTGTTACTCTCCTCTCTCTGACACACCCTGAAAGCCTGTTACATGTTAAACATTGAAATACAAGTAAAATTATATATATATATATATATAAAATTTAATGAGGGTTCACACCGTCACCATGTAAACAATCATGAGCATAATGTGGAATTTGAGATGTGGGAAAAACTGTATTCTGTTTCTTTCATATTCTCTGTATAACACATGAAAGTTTATTCTCAGTGTTAATGAGTAATAAATATTTCCTGATCATGTCTAAATTTCTCTTTAATATCCACCAACTTACATCATCATATATCACTGTACATCATCACCATCATCCTGATTCATCAATATCCACCATCGTACATCACAATTTGTCATCATACATCATCTTTCTATACTGAATACATATCGCTATAATGTATTAATTACATATTTAAATAACACAATTATATAAAATAATATATTACATTTAATTTAAGCTATTATATTGAATTTATTTAAAACTGTATTTGTTTAATTTTCAAACTGAGAGCTTGGTGCAGTTACGTAAGTATGAATGTAATTAATTAATTAGTAATTAATGTAATTAAGTAATTACAAACAAACATTTTATTCCAATTAATTTAAATAATAACATTTTATTGAATTACAATGCAGAGGCTTTGATGACTTCCAAAAAGTATTTAAATCATTCTTAGAACAACAGGGGTTCTTCAGGGTTCCTCAAGGGGTTCTTTGAATATTAAGGGTTCTTAATATCCTCTTCACCAAAGTGCATTTATTCCTGAGCTCTCTGTGGCAGAGACTTTAAGGGTTCTCCCCAAGGAACAACTGAAGTACAGACACACGTTCCTAAGCATGAAATAACAGCTGATATGAACTGATATCACAAACACATGAATATTAATATAGGCTTACTGTCAACACTGTGTGTGTGTGTGTGCGTGTGTGTGTGTGTGTGTGTGTGTGTGCGTACGTGTGTGTGTGTGTAATCGAGCAGTTGCATGTGGGTCTCTCTAACGTCCCCACAATCTTGTTGCTTGAGATAAGAAACACTGTGACACAGCAACACACACACACACACACACACACACACACACACATACACACACATACCCACACATACCCACACCTTCCGTTGCTGTTCTTCTGAAACACACGCGTCTGGCTCGGTATGTAAACTTCCTTTCACTTCAGTTAGTGATGATTCTGAAATGCGCGCTTCTCTCAACACGCTCCAGTCGTCACGTCGCAGGATCTGTGTTTAAAGAAATGCATTTATTAAAATTTTAATTTAAAATTGTGAAAGAATTGTGCAGTTGATCACCAAGGACTACATGAAGTTGGAAATGAAAATCCTTGTAGAAACCCATTTGTGTATAAATTGCAGTACGAGTGTTAGCTCTCAATTAACCAGAGCATTAACCAGCTAGATAATGTGCTAAAGGTTCTTTAATCGGCCCTCGATTTTCCAAACATTCAGTAAAGCGACAACTGGAACAGAAATGAAGTAGATATGAAATAATACACACGCCATGCATCAGTCAGCTCCTATATCTCGCTACTCATCATCAGTGCTGACGTGTGTTAGCGTTGTTTTACTCTGATCGCTTTGCGTGAAGAATTTGTACCGTTTATTCAGAATGAAATCCTTCATTACGGATTTATTCAGCAATTCTGCAGATCTCAGAGAAGTTTCTTCTCGGCAGTGATGTGAAAGACGACGTGAAACCTCTTATCTGAGTGAAGATAATAACGTGAGGAATCACTTCACTGCCATCAATTAAACTCACCTTTTTTTCGCTTGCTCCGCCCACATGACATCACTAACAGGTGCTCCGCCTCCTGCCGCTGTAACTCACCAGCTCTAGTATTTCTGTTTATTTAGGGTAATAGCTTCAATTCCATTCAATTTCAATGCAGTTTGATTTGTATATGGCTTTAAACAATTGACTCGCATCCACACTGTCACCAAGATCATAAAATATACCACACACTGAATCCACAACACTGTTTATTAATAAAGCGATCACAGCATTATTCACAAATACAATATTTTGTCTATTAATATTCATATTTTGTGAAAAAATATATGCATCAGTATAATTTTAAATCAAATACAAAATATAATAAAGCGTAAACATGAACAACTTCTTGTGAAAATGTTTTCTAATCAATGTTGAAGTCATGGAAACTAAAGCACTTCTCGTTCACCGGTCTCTTGTTTCTCCTTTCCTGTTTCAAACAGAGACAAAATGATCTTCTGTCTCTCTCTCTCACACACACGTTCATGCACACACACACACACACACAAACCCACACACATGCACACACATGCACACACACACGTCACTTCTCCTATTATAACCACACACTAAAACCACTTTAAATGTCATTTGACATCAATACTATAATTATTGCATGACTGTGTGCGTGTGTGTGCTTGCATGAGTGTGTGTGTGTGTGTGTGTGTGTTTCTGCTTGCATGTGTGTGTGTGTGTGTGTGCGCGTGTGTGTGCGTGTGCTTGCATGTGTGTGTGTGCGCGTGTGTGTGCGCGTGTGCTTGCATGTGTGTGCGTGCGTGTGTGCTTGCATGTGTGTGTGTGTGTGTGCGTGTGTGTGTGTGTGTATGTGTGTGTGTGTGTGTGAGTGTGTGTGCGTGAGAGAGAGAACTGCATTTATAAATAGCTTTCACTCATAAATAACCAATAAGCACTGCTCTAGTTCTTTTCCGAACTGTACACTCAAGTCGAGTCTCGTTAAAGATGAATAAACACTAAATAAACAAAAAAGAATCTGAAAATGAAGACAAATATAAAAAGCAAAAAAAAAAATGTAATTCTAATTGAATGTGTGGAGGTTAAAGTGGAAGTAGCAGGAATTTATGCTAACAAGCGACAGTCACTTTACATTTGAAGCAAATATTAATTGTCTTTTCAGTACATTATTTATATTTATATTATTTATATTTAAAATTCCCTAAAAGTTACCTAAAGGTTCTACTTGGAATCCATTTAGAGAGGAGAATGTTTTGTTCTAAGGGTTCCACATAGAACCTTTAAGAGTTCCTCTGTAGTGACAACCAAAAGACTTTAAAGTGCTTTAATGGTGTTTGTGGGTATTTTATTGTTGAGCTGTACATTTTAATAATTTGAATATTTTAACTTTAAACTTTGGCATCAAATGAAACAAACAAAATAGAAAATCTAGTTTTATTCTTAAGTTTAGAATAAGTGAAAAAAAATAAGAATGAGAAGTGAGGCTTTAGTCAAGAGCAAAAATAAAATGATTATGTTTTATTATTTATTCATACCTTATTTTAATATATTTGATTTTGTTTATATAATTGATGTTTAAAGAAGGTTTAAATGCATGCTGTAGATTTGTGTACAAAGTGACATTACAGCAGAAGCAGTTCATCTGAAAACACCAACTAAATGTAAACAAATACTGAACTTTTATTATATTTTATTATGATACTATAACTGAACTGATTGTTTATTATGTATTTTTAAGTAAATAAGTGATAAAAGTGTTTTTTTCTTTGGTTGCTTTGCGTTGATGTGTGAAATTTCGCCTCTCTTCTGCCACCTAATGTTCACAAATGTTAATACACCAAATACACAAGGTGAAGTGCGTGTGAATAAACTCAACGTTTCAGATAAAATGTCAGCTTTTCCATTTTAGAGTGTTACTGTGTGTGTGTGTGTGTGTGTGTGTGTGTGTGTGTGTGTGTGTGTGTGTGTGTGTTTAGCTTTGTTTAGTGTTTTTACTCTTTATCAGAATCAGGTATATATCTACACAAGAAATTTGCCTTGGTGCTTCCCCTACAGAAGACAATAAACCACACACACACACACACACACACACACACACACACACACACACACACTAGTTAAGGTGTATATGAGCGGAAGTGACATGGTGAACTATATTTTGTGTCTTTGATAGTTGACCTTTGACCCCTGCGTGTGAGGGAGAAGCCCAAAATGGTGTCAGTAAATGAGGGTGAGAGAGATCACACATCTGCTTTAACACACTGTGTAGCAAACTTGTCACCTGGTCTGGTGTATATCACTCTGTGTGTGTGTGTGTGTGTGTGTGTGTGTGTGTGTGTGTGTGTGTGTGTGTGTGTGTGTGTGTGTGTGT
>JAQQZR010001024.1:0-12261 GCA_030068235.1 Notoglanidium macrostoma | reverse complement strand
TGTGTGTGTGTGTGTGTGTGTGTGTGTGTGTGTGTGTGTGTGTGTGTGTGTGTGTGTGTGTGTGTGTGTGTCAAAAAGTACTTGTTCCAAGAGAATTTAGTTCCAGGTCAAATCTAACTGGTAATATACCAGTACCAATGTATCACATGCTCAAAAATGAACCCATGGTTTTCTGGGATACTTTCCTACTTCAGGATTGATCTTACTTGACAGAAAGATTACTCAGTGTCACATAATCCTTAAGTTGAAAAACAATTTATTGGGTGTAACACACAGAATCATCATGCACATAGCATGAATGAATCTTCATTTATGAGCACTGGTATTTTTTTTTACAGTATTATTTAAAAAAAACTTTCTCGAAAACTGCAGGCAGTGGGAAATAAGCAGGAAAGATTGTGTGCTAGGAAATAGAAAGAGGCTGTAGTCGGCCACTGAACTTGGCCCTTAGCCCTTAACTGTTGTGCTATGTATGAAAATTATATTTTTAATATAATGTAATAATGAATATTCAGTAATAATTACTGAAATCTGTTTTCTGTGAACCTGTGTAGCTATGTATCAGCATCTGTTTACTTTTAGCATGTATACTATTTGCATTTTCTGTATTGTTATGCATCTTGGATGTTTTCATGTCAATATTTTTGCATCAGTCTATTAAACCAAAGCTGTTTCAGATTATGTTTATGCCTACCCTTGTTTCAGTGGCGGATCAATGATGATCATACTGAACATCCTTTCAGCCCACACAGTACAGTTTGACTTTAAAGTATATATTTGTGAAAGTGCAATGATTTATAGTCCCACTATAGAATGCTATTTACATATGTATCTGTAGTTTTATGAGCAAGGTCCCTTGTCAGTCAATATGGTTCTAGATTATTTTTATTGTGAAAATAGTACCTGTTATGAGTAATGCATCATAGGTGACCTTGTTATATCAAGGACATAATATCTTGTATGCACATGCGCACATGGTGATTTATGTTATACACCACGCATGGTTCTTCATACATAAGGTTCTTAGAACCACAGTAACATATGTATATAGCATTATGAAGTTTTAGCTCACTGTTTTCGCAAAAATGAACTCCCTGTTCTAGACAAATTCACAGCGCTTTCTTTTTTGTGTACCAAGAAAAAAGTATTGGGAGAGTATTTATTTTTTTTTTTTGTAATTTAAAGTATACTGTCTGCCTAATTATCTCTTGGCACCTACCTATGGATAGAAATAGAAATTGCATTCAACTGGGGGTAGGTAATATAAATTGTTGTTGATGTTGTTTGGTTCCAGGCAAACATGTTATCCTCCTACACATGTTATCCATCCATTATCTATAGCGCTTTATCCATCTGTGTCACGGGGAAGCTGGAGCCAATCCCAGCATCTTCGGGTGAGGGGCGGGGTACACCCTGGGCAGGTCGCCAGTCCACCACAGGGCCAACACTGACAAACAGCCACACACGCTCGCATTCACACCCATGGGCAATTTGGAGTAGCCAGTTGACCTAATCTGCATGTCTTTTGACTGTGGGAGGAAACCGGAGCACCCGGAGTAAACCCACACTTGCACGGGGAGAACATGCAAACTCCGCACAGAAAGGCACCCTTGGTGACCCGGGGATCAAACCCAGGACCTAGCTAACCACTGCACCACCATGCCGCCCCATACACCTTATTGGAAAATATTTATATCACATTGGGAAAGGTAATTGAAAAACCTTTGGACTGATATAACTCATTTTAGTTGTTTTTATTTATGTAAACATCCCCTTTGCTCTTTAAATCATTAAGAAATGTAGGTGAAAACTAACACACTATCATTTTGCAATAATTACATGTGTTACATGCCCTTTTTATTTTGTTCTAATGGTAAGCCAACATTTGTGTAAGGAAGAGATTTACTTCACTACAATGCCAATGCACCATTAGTTTATGCCATATACAGTATACTGTGTGCCAAATCGTAACTATTAAATGCACATCAAATGTTACAGGAGTACACTTTATTTTATACATATAACATTTACAGTCATTTGGAAATAACACCATTCTGTCAGAATTACGTATGATTTTTAGGTCAGAAAAATTAGTACTAAATAACCTTCCTCAGATTATGGAAGATCTTCCTTCTAGGCCACTGGTGCGAGATTACAAAGTCACATACCATTTTAACCAAGACATCAGCACCACCATTGTAAGGTTGGCCGACCGCATGCCTCTGTGCTCAAAAAGCTCATGAGTTCATGTTCAAGTTCATGAGTCTGAGGTGGTGCAGGGCTGTGGAGCAGGCTCTGGTGCTCCTGCTGGTCTTCTGCTTGTGCATGGAAATGCGGCTCCTGCTCTGTGCACAGTGCAACATGGGCTTGGTGAATGCCGGTGAGGGTCTGAATGAGCTCAGCAATGGGGGATGACTCCATGATTGTGTTTCTTCCTCATTTTTCGGGGTTTTGGCAACAGTGTAACACCCTCATGGTTCATGGGGAAACTGAGCAAATGGCTTGTGACAACTCAAGGGTGAGTTAATTTTTTAGCTTTCATTTTTCAGCTATGTTTAATGCTCAAATACACATGGCATTGTGTTGGTTCTCGCTCCCTGCTCTCTGGCCTCCTGCAAGCACACAACAGACAAATATAAATAAATTTCTGGTGACAATTATCACATTACCTGCCGGTTCAACCTGCCTCCTCTTTGTCCATAGCTGACACTCAAATGTTCATTTTAATTTATATTTATAGGCCAATATAATGCTCAAAACTATTTATCAGTATTAAATCTAACATATATCACAGTGCATTATGGGAATTCACACTGACTCTTAGCACCTAATACTATACTATATGAAAATAATGACTATCAAGACATCTCATTAGAACTGATTTTAAATTTATAGCTTTTGACATCATGGTCTTTATCTAATAATTGTCAAGACTGAAATCCAATTGTTAACGACATGTACTAAGTTGATTTGTATCACACATCCCACCTCAGATCAATAGTGATAGTGATACTTTTCCTTAGGTTTACAATACCTGACACATTTTAAGCAACGGCTGAAAAATTATGCAAATCTTTCCATGGACTGTGGTGAAAACCTTGTAACTAGCTGTCTGTGTATTTGCCTAAGCTCAGCAATAAAATAGTCAACTTGTATGAATCTGTCATTTGATTTAAAATTATAATTAGTACCCTGTACACTTTTGTATGTGGTGAGTGTCATGTACGAGACATTTATTTATAATGCTTGTTTGTTTTCTGTTGGGAAAAATTAAAAGGTTGGCAGAAGGTGAGTAATCATTTTTTTTTTATTTCAATATTAAACAACATTTAAAAGCAACTCCATAATTATACAATAAATAAATAAAATAAATACACTTGTGGTCAGAAGATTACATACAAGGACATGAATGTCATGGCAATATTGGGCTTTCAGTGACTACTTTGAACTGATCTTTTTCTGTGGAATAATGATTATACAACATAGAGCTTTATTAGGAAAAAAAAAGAATTTGGGACACACATAATTTGTTGTCCATGCTGCATTCACCACATAGTAGCCTTCGTTCACCCTTGTCCACACTATAACTACGGTATTGCAACCCCAAAGTTTCAATCTAGAACGAGCCAGCAGCATTTCCAAAACACCATTTTCAGGGCTCGAAAACTCTGGAGTAGTATTGATGTAGGCCTTGGCAATGTAAAAGATATTTTGGAACTTTCAGCAGCACTGAATTAATAATCCAAATGAGTGTGTGTATATATTACCTATATTTTAACTCCTTTCACCTTCAAATATACATGCCCAGAATGTCTGTACATATACAGACTTTACTTGTACAACAGTGACCTTCTCATGACTAAATACAATACAGTACAATACAGTACAATACAATACAATACAATACAATATACACTGAACATTAAAACCACTGACAGGTGAAGTGAATAACATTGATTATCTTGTTACAATGGCACGTGTCAAGGGGTAGGTTAGTACCTACCAAACGTGGTCCAAGAAAAGACAACTGGTTAAATAGTAAAAGGGTCATGGGCATCCAAGGCTCATTAATGTGCATAGGGAGTGAAGGCTAGCCCATCTGGCCTGATCCCACAGAAGACCTATTGTAGCACCAATTGCTGTAAAAGTTAATGCTGGCTATGATAGGAAGGTGTCAGAACACATAGTGCATCACAGCACAACTGCAGACCAGTCAGAGTGCCCATGCTGATCCTGTCCACCACCAAAAATTCCTACAATGGGCACTTGAGCATCAGAACTGGATCAAGGAGCAATGGAAGAAGATGGTCTGATCTGATAAATCACATTTTCTTTTACATGATGTGGATGATCGTGTGTGTGTGCGTCACTTACCTGCAGAAAAGATGGCAACAGGATGCACAATGGGAAGAAAACAAGCTGGTGGAGGCAATGTGATGCTCTGGGCAATGTTCTGCTGGAAACTTATGGTCTTGGCATTTATTTGGATGTGAATTTAATCTGTACTAACTAAACATTGTTGCAGGTCAAGTAGACCCTTTAAGGGCAATGGAATTCCCAAACGTCAGTGGCTGCTTTTAGCATTATTATGCTCCCTACCACATGCATGAATGAACAGTTTGAGGAACATAACAAATAATTCAAGGTGTTGACTTGGCCTGTAAATTCCCCAGATCGTTCATGGGTGCCCGATTTAATGCTAACCAAGCAGTTGCCATATTTGATATCACCAGTTTCAAGAGACTCTCAGGTGTCACTCCTGAAGGCCTTTTGCCTGTTTCCTCCTTCAAATAGACATCAAATTGGCATAGACTTTCTCCTACTCCCAGGCCCTTTAAATCCAAAGGTATGGACATTGTCGGTTTCATCTTGATAAATTTTTTTGCGTACAGGTTGTGTTTTGTACAGGATTGGCGCTGTTCTGTAATTACTTGTAATTACATTTCTGATTTCGTCATTCATATATCTTATATAAAATGCTCTTCTTGGTTAAAAAGAGCATCAACAATCCTGAATTGTATTCTATTTGTTATAATATGAATATTACTGTGTCATTTTTGTTTGCATATGTTATAGTATTTTTTTTTAAACTAAATCTTCCATTCTAATTTCTGTTGTATGAGTTTCTTGTCTCTGAGGTGTATAAATTAAATTAGGAAAATTGCTTACAATAAGTGTAAGTGTGTTTTGACTACATGTAATGCCACTGTATTTGTAGGTTTTCAATTGCCATACAGAATTTACACCTTTTTAACAGGTTTTTTTCAGCTGTCAATACTTCACACTAAAATGGCTTTTTAAAAAATATATATATAACTTTTTTTTTAAATAAAAATTTATTAATTTGTAGCACACTTATTCATGGCATCAAGTGACTAATTTTCAATAAAGACTTCTCCAATTAGTCTCCAAAAATAATCTTCAGCTTTACCACATTCTAATACTATGTGAACACATTATACCTAGTAAAACATTTTACTTTATTTCTACTTTATTCCCCTTTTATTTCATAAAAACGCAGTCTAATTAATACACACAAAATCCATCTATGCATAATTTAACCGTAGTTTTACCCCAATGCATTTATACATATATTAAATCCCTTAACTTTTCTACACTTCTGTGATTGTATTTTTATGACTGTCCCAATATACCTGAACCATAATGTCATCTTCTGAAAATTATTCATTTCTAAACATCTGTACATGACGTGAGCTAACTTTATTCTTATTTAGTACATTATGCATGTACGTTATACATGGGTACTACTGCATACTGTATTTACTGTATTATTGTATACATCCATTATAAATATGTGTAATTTATTACTCATAATGAAAAATAAAAATACCACAGCATATCATTTTTACCTCAAGATGTTTGGGTCACCTTCCTGTTTGGTGGTGACCACGCCCCCTCTAATATTTTAGCAGTAAGTTCTCATGAGAGTGATTTCGGTTAGAGGAAAAACAAAGTCAAGGTTTGTGTAAGAAAATGTTTATTTATACAAATAGTGTTGTCGCCTCACAGCTCCACGCTTCCCAGTTATGTCTTCGACAATTCTGTGGCCAGAAATCTGTCGCCGTTAGTTAACACACCGTTGGCTCGCGCACCTGCGCTTGGCCCCGCCCCCCTGCTCGTGCTCGTCAGAGTCCATTCTGGCTATCTGCGTCCGCTTGGATCTGGAAACTAGAGCTGTTCTGAGTATTTTACTCGGTAAACTTCTAGCAATTTTAACAAAATATATCTGATTCTCAACCAAAATGATTGTACACATACCTATATTGTTTATAATTGTGTAGCTTTCCTCTGAAATTTCGGGCTCATGGCTGTTGTAGCACTGCAGCTGTCAGAGACCAGCGAGACCGCAGTAAGCTTCTTTACTTTTTCCTGTACACTTTTGTATGTTTTAGTTCACAAAGATATCATTATTACAACATATAAAGGCGTAAATGTAGTTTACCATATTTACAATGACTAATTTTCCGTTTCTTTTTCAGCACGCTTCGTGAGATGGGAGTTGTGAAATAACGAACTAGAAGAACCTGAATGATTTAAAAACAAGATTTAACAACAACAACAACAACAACAACAGCTCTCTCACCAGCGGTAATTATAGCTATCTGTGTGTTTACTGCTTATTGTTTACTGCTTATTGTTAATCAGGTTATAGTCTAACTGAGTGAAATGAAATTAACATATTTATTTTTAGACGAGGCCGGTTATATTTTGTCTTCTTTTTTTCCACGAGAGAGAGAGAGAGAGAGAGAGAGAGAGAGAGAGAGAGAGAGAGAATCACTCTTTAATGTAAAACAAACATGCACGCGCGCACACTATCATGCTTTGTTTTCTGTTTTTTATTTTTTATGGTTTCAGGCCCAGAGTTTCTTTTCGACTGTATTGTTGAATTTACATACATTTGTTTCTATCACCTTTTTTCTGTAGCTATTTTCCGATTTTTGATTGTTTGATTTCTGATATTTTCTATTTTCTGTGTCCAAGCATTGGCAATACAAGTGTTAAAATATCATGCCGATAAAGCAGCCTCTGAATTTGAATTTCAGTGAGAGAGAGAGAGAGAGAGAGAGAGAGATCTACTAACTCCACTATACTGTATTAGTTGGTTAGTCGTTACAGCTTAATAATAATAATAATAATAATAATAATAATAATGACTTGAAATAAAACTTTTTATATGAATAATTCAGCAGTGCAGAGAAGGCTACATCCAGGAACACCATTAGGAATTTTGAGGCATCCCACCTTGGACAATTTTTATTCCTCTGGACAGTTCCATGCATTACTATATACTCATGTGTCTTGGGATCATCCTCACCTTCCTAACCGCATACATATCATCTCTCTCCGTCCTTCTCTCTCTCTTTCTCTTGCTCTCTTTCTCTGTCAGTCTCAGGTATCAACTGAAATGTCATGTGATGTGTCCTGTCCGCTCGTGTGTTTGTCATGACGTCACTCTCTTCAGGGAGGTGAAGGAGAGTACATGTACACATGTAGCTGTCTCCACTGCTTCTACAGTCTCTTACAAGCAGTTCTGTCATTACCGGCGTCTTGTCATGATGCTGCTCACACTCGGTCTGACACTGGTCTACTGGACCACACTCGTTCACACACAAAGCCTGGAGCTCTTCAACTTTACCAAGGAAGATGCAGTCACCTGCAGCCAGGTATGGTCTTTTTTCCAAATTGTTTTTATTGTTTATTAGATTTTCTTGAAATTAGACATTTCAAGAAACAAATCAACAAGTGAATCGTAAATCCTTTATAAATATGCTATATTAATATTTGGAATAATATTTAAATTTCAATATTTATTTAATTACGTAAAAATCATTCTAAGTTCATTTTTGCCAACATTTTTAGCCATCTTTAATACTACTTAAAAATTTAGTTAGCATTTACTAATAGTGTAATAAACAAAATTAGTCAAGGTTTTTTAATTTATATAATAGGTAAGTTATAACAAATATAGTAAGTCTAATTATTATTACAACAACAACAACAACAACATTATTAATAGTTACTTTCCTGCAGAGACTCAGTACTTAACTCGGACTTGAAAAATTAGGTCAGATCATTTCTGTTCTATAGTTTGTGCCTGTTTTTAGATGTTTATCATTCTGCTGGAACTGACCACACATTTAAAAGTTTTGGATTTAATTCTAGGTCTTGTTCTAGATTTGGTCTTAGATTGAGTGGGAAAGACATGCCTTGTTTGTTTGGATCTCTGAGATCTCTTCGGATGATAAAAAATGGCCCACGTCAGAGTAGTGTATGCTTTTTAACCCAAACATCCACCCCTTGTTGATAAGCCGTATTGCGTTTGTGCTTGTGCATGTTCGTGTGTAAACATAATCACATGCAAACCATCTAGGTAATAATAGCAAAACATTTTCATGAACATGACAGAAAGTAGTGTTTTTCTTACTTTACATAAGCAGACCATAACATGCATACTGAGTCGATCACGCTGTGTATTAAAGGATTATTTGTACTCCATTAAAAAAAAAAAACAGAAGTAAACATGGCCTCTGATATTATAACATGTATAACCTGTTTACAGCAGCAACACATGACTTTTTGAAAAGCCCCTTTCTTGAGAATTGACAATACATATGAATCTATTTTTATTTAAAATTCAGCTTCCTGTGGAAAAAAAAAAAGATTTTAGTGTTTTGTTTAGTACTGAAGAGAAAGATCATTTAACATAAGTATCTTGTTGTGCCTCATTGACTGAACCTCTCGTCTGTCATTAGCAGCAGCAGTGCAATCTGAGACTGATTCACACCTATAAAACAGGTGGCTGTTTCAGACATGGGCTAGTGTTCAGTTTATATGTGATGATAATGATTATAATATGATAATGACTGATATCAGGACATGTTTTCTTTGGGCTTATCCCTCCACCACTTCTGTAGTCTAGCACTTAGTGAATTTCTGTTGATTTTGAGGTGATATGTAGCAGTGTTGTGGCAGTTACTGAAAGTTAGTAATCAGTTACAGTTATTAGCTACTTTTTCAAAAAGGAATTGAATTACTTTACAGATGACTGCATATAAAAGTAATTAGGAAGGTAACTTTTGTGTTACATGTAAAGGTTTACTTTTTTGACACATTGTGGGACAACATGGTCGCAAGTCCTTAATAGTCTTTTGGCTGAGATTGTGAATAAGTGTGTTACATTAGAAGTCCAGTGGCTGTGACCGTGACAGTAATAATTAAGCCCGTTTATCTGTGCTCTTCTCTGTCACTGTAGCACCACAAAAACCTTCTTTAATGTTAAGTATACACACTTCATTGCAATTAGTCCTGGGGTACACAAATAATTGTACGCAGCTAATAAATAGGCCGAATTATAATTCAGAGGACGCAGTCCATGCCCAGTGCACAACGCAAATTTTGTCATCAGCACAGTTTTCGCAGAAAATCGAGTAGGCCTATACTTTGGAGCCACTCGTGTGCATGTCTGTGTCCACGTTGCTTAAAGCCGTGTCCGTGGAAGTATAAACTACTTCACCCCATTAATATTTTTCACACATGGCAAAAGTAACGAGTGACAAGCCCTTTTAAATGTCAGTAATTATAATCGCGTTATTTAATTTGAAAAGGTAATTCGTTACATTACTTGTTACTGCCAAACGTAGTGGAATTACAGTAACTCGTGACTCCCAACACTTATTGATACTGATCTAGACATAATAGTGATCTGATCAATTATACATTTTTCTTAGTTTTTGAATCACAGCAATGTATTTACAATCCACCGCCAGATATCATTACATCTGAACTGCTTTGTTGTCAAATAATTCTAAATTCCACTAAATAGGTGTCCAGGTGTTATATTTTATCCTGCACTACCATATTCTTGTACAAAATCCTTGTAGCTGTGATTGTAGGAACAATAACAATCAGAACAATGATAAAGTGAAGACTGTAATATCGACTTTTGTTTATTCCGAACAGAATGAATGTTAGAAAGTTATTGCTTGGAAAAAATATATGGTGTCCATACAATTACAAAACGGGAATAATTTAGGATATTTATGTCTTGTTTACATGAGGATTTCTAAAACAGCTTAATTTTAAGCTGCAATACAGTGTATTTGTGACTATTATTGATAATGTATTATTGTATAATAATACATGTCTGGAGAAATTTCTCATTAGGTGGAATCTTATAGCAGACAGGTACACAATTATGCGCTCCGGAATAAGGATACACAAGATGAAGTAATACCTTTTACTTATTCATGAGCCCAGCCGGCCATGACACCCAATGCTAAGGCTCCTGTGTGTCGTAGCTATGGTGACGGTGATGGATCACCGTCTGGAAGATGAGGAGTGTGGACAGAATTGCGTCAGTCCAGTTCGTGAGTCTCTGTAGTGACTTAAGACCTTTGTCTTCTGTGAGAAAAATCACATGGTTTCAAAATGGCACAGTTCATTATAAAGCTTTGTCTGCACTGAGGTTGATGTGATGAATCTCGAAGTAGAAATTATCCAGTAAAACATAACATGACGGGTTTTAAAAGTTTTTGAAATCATATTTATGTTACATAAATGATGTCCAGGTCATTTTTGGCCTGAGATAAGCAAAGTAAGACACACATATTAAAAAATATGTGTATCTTGTACATATGAAAGAAAGTGGTCATTCTAATCTCTGTCACATGAACTTAACTTATTTACACTTGTACCGGTGCACACACACCATGATCTTATCCAACCTACCCGATCCAACCTTGTGAAATAGGATGTATGTCTGTTTACTTATGCAGTGGTTTTATTGCTAACAGTTGAGATGGAGATAAGGTTTATTTGGTTTTTGAAATTAGATTTTACACTTATATTACCGTAGAATGTTTCTAAGTAACATTCATTAAAGGGAACCAGATCATGGGGCATAGGGGAAGCTAATGTGTTCCCAAGCATGCTAGAACGGTAGTTCCTGTTGGGTGTGTTGTCAGTGTGTTATGCTTACATAGTTGTGTACACGTATATTTGTAGAAAAAGATCTGATGTTATAATGAAACATGAGCAGTATAATTGTATTTAGCATGTATTCATTAGTACTGAGCATAACTGTGCATTTGTAATTGGATGTTTGTGTGTATGTTAATGCTGCCTGTAAGACTACTGATGTGTATAGCACACGTTGATGGCAAATATTGGTGAGTGGTATCGTGTGGTTCTCAAGTGCATCTTGCTTCGCAAACAACCTGCAGAGTTTTGTGCTCTTTCTTCTCCAGCAAACCCAATTTGATACCCCAACTAATTAAACCTTCACTGAACTCCAATGTGCCAGTGAATCTTCAGCTAGAGTGTTGTATTATAAGGCTGGATCCTGCTTGTTGTACATCAGAGAATGTAGCTGTCATTTAAAAATGTAGCAGAGACCTGTGGTAAAGGAGCTTGGAGTTTATACAGTTTTTAGAAGTTAGGCTTAGGGTTTCTCTCAGATGCTCCATGTTCAAACCAAGCATTTCATGGTGAGAGTCTGAGTTCATCATACACGAAGACACGTTACATGATTCTTATATAGAAGATAAAGATTTAGTGATAAGTATCCACTGTATCCTGCTGATCTACCAAATGTGTGTTCATGATCTTAGATACATCAACGTAAACAAATATTTGTGGATCAACCTGCAAGATGTAAGACAGGTTCCACGTTGTATCATTTAACACTGTAATATTTCAGCGTGTCCTGTAAACATCTTTCCATAACACCAAGAGGCCTCTATAACATTGACAGCTGAGATATTAGTAACTTAGAAGGCTGTATAACTCTTACAAAATGTTTTCTTTATTGGGTCACCTCTAAGTGAAACTCTTAGGACCAACGCTCATAAGAGAGCTGCCTATACATGGTTCCTTCGAAACATGTGAAGTGCATCATTTTAAACTGCTGCTCATGCTGCATCACAGGGCAGTGAAACATGCATGGAGGAAAGTACTGTCTACCTTGTTCCGCCTAGTTGAACTCACACATTTGATGATATTTTGATAAGCATGATGGTTTGAAAGGTCTGCATGCACATGCTTTGAGAGTACTATTTTACAAATTTTTTTACAACATTATTTTACTTTGTAGGCGGCACGGTGGTGCAGTGGTTAGCACTGTCGCCTCACCGCAAGAAGGTCCTGGGTTCGATCCCCGGGTCAACAAGGGTGCCTTTCTGTGTGGAGTTTGCATGTTCTCCCCGTGCATGCGTGGGTTTCCTCCGGGTGCTCCGGTTTCCT
>JAQQZR010001023.1:0-12261 GCA_030068235.1 Notoglanidium macrostoma | reverse complement strand
GCCCAGGTCCTAATGAGCCAGTATCAGAATATATTTAATGATAGAGACTTCAAAGCACTTATGTAAGTCGCTCTGGAAAAGGGCGTCTGCCAAATGCTGTAAATGTAAATGTAAATGTATTTAATAACCTGTGAATAACATTAGTAGATTTCTGTATAGACAAAAATAGCCAATTAATGAAGCAGTTATTAACCTAATTAGTAATTATGTCACTATTTGAATAAGCAAATGTGCCTACTTTTGGAGACTGGTGGTTGACTGTGAAGTTATAATAAATTAATTTATTAAATATTACAGTGCTGCCTGCCTTAATCCTACACAGGCTCATATTATGTAGTTAACTAGTCATTAATGAGCCTAATTATTGTAAAAAAATATTATTAATGGAGAAATGTTTCTCTGGAATACAGTTTCTCTGTATGAAATTCCATCATAATTTGTGGTTTAAGAGGAATAAAAAAAACTGTCATTATAGGAAAATAATCAGTGTGGGGTGATGAAGCGGAGTAAATGTTTGCTCCCTGAAGTTAATTATTTTAGCACATTCCCAAGTTTTATTCCTCTTATACCACAAATGCTGCCTTTCTGCTAATGATTGGAATTTTTACTTTATTAAAAATTATGCCTTGGACTTTAAAATGCCTTCCTTTCCAAGGCAGTGCATTGCTTTTTTAACCTCATACTTTTTGCTGGTAGTGGGGTATCAAACCTTGCACCTCAGAAAACACATATTGCGTTACTTCAGGCTTCAGGAAGTAAAGAAAGCACACTGGTTATTAGATGTATTTTTTTATGGAGAGCCATTACCAGAATGGGTTGCTATGAACAATATGTGCTAGTTAATAGATGTTACAGCTGAGCTCTTCAGTAGCATGCAATAGAGACTGGCCGCACAACAAATCTGCTCTGTTCAACAAGAGACAGAAGTGAAGCATTTTGTCTGACTTCGGAGCTCTTTTTCCAGCAAAAATGATACGTAACATGCTGCCATGGAGCTTGTTATGTTTCACATATTTCTTTTCAAAGTTCCCAGGTTTATAAACTTTTTTTATTCAGTTGATATATTCAATCAAATATTTAAGTCAGATCAGACATTGTAGACCAGAGCAGATTCATTGTGCACATGGATGGAATAAGAAGTGCTCTCATTGAAAGATGCCACTGCTATTAGGGAATATTGTTGCCATTAAGGGGTATACTTGGTCTGCAACAATGTTTAGGTAGGTAGTATGTATCAAAGTAACATCCAGATGAATGCTAGGACCCAAGGTTTCCCAGCAGAACATTGCCCTGAGCATCAGACTGCCTCTGCCGGCTTGCTTTCTTCCCATAGTGCATAGTTCATCAGACCAGGCCTCTGTCTTCCACTGCTCCATGGTCCAGTTCTGATGCTCACATGATCGTTGTAAGCACTTTCAGAGGTGGACAAAACAAAAATGGAGCTTTTTGGCAATAAACCCTCATGGTAGGTTTGGCGTAAAAAGAAGGATGACTATAATGTAAAAAACCTTATCCCAACTGTAAAATATGGTGGAGGTTCTGTGATGTTGTGGGGTTGTTTTTCCTCCAAAGGCCCTTGATAGGGTATATGGCAACCCAGATTCCATGAAATACCAGGACATTTTAGATCAAACTCAGGAAACTAAAACCGGGTCATCATTGGACCTTCAAGCAGTACAGTGATCCAAAGCATATGCCCAAATCAACACAAAAATGGATAACTGACCACAGAATCATGGTTTCTGCTATGGCCATTGAAAACTGGTGGGGTGATCTGAACTTTATAAAATGCTATAGAAGAAAACTCAGTGATGTTGTACTGGTTGTACAAAAAATTTAATGCAGGGGTGCCAATAATTATGGCACATGCATTTTTGTAGAATTGTGGCACATTTATTTTTCTCTGAATAAATTTATTTCAAATAAAGGCTTGACTTTTTTCATTTTTTCGGTGTGTGATGAATCTTCTTCACCGGAAGGTGGATTGTTTTACTAACCTTTACAAGGGGTGCCAATAATTGTGGAGGGCACTGAATATATTAAATATGAAATTATTGCATTTGAATAATAGGGTTAGTAATCTGCATTTTATATAAGGTAGTAGCTGCTTAATTCTCTTGTATTTTCAGGCATTAATGTACAATGCAGGCCATTGAATTGTTTTTATTGAGATGGTTACCAGACCAGACAAAGCGGACTTAAGAGAAATATTGTTTTGGCTTCAGCGTCTCAATAAATAAAATATTAATTAAGATGTTCAACCCTGAATAAGATGTAAACCACATGTATTTGTCATTTAAGTCCATTCATTTTGTCAGGCATGACAACAACTGCCAGAGATATTCTACATTTAAAAGCAGGTTATTGGTAATTATGTTTGTCATGTGCACTGTGGAAGGAGGAACAAAAATTTTTCATCTAGTATGCAGACAATTGTACAAGTCTACAAGTGTTATGTTCTTGGAATTGATCATGCTAAGCTGTTAAAGGTTGAAATGTTTCAGATCTCGCCCATTTTTAAAAGTGTGAAAAATTCCTATGCTAAGAGAATAACCAAAGTGTCAGGTTGAGGGAAACAAATCTTCTGTGGACTAAAAAACTATACATTATATGACTAAAGGTATGTAGTAGTATGGATTCTACTAGCAGAAAATTAATCATTCAACCAACACTTTTGTTTTTGACCACTTGCGAGAATTTAAACTCACCATAGTGTGATCAATAACAAGAATGTGTTACCTTTCACTTCATGTGTAATATCTAAAAACGATAAAAAAAGTAGCTCCAGACCAAAGGAAATGAACCATGATGGAACGATGACTTGTAGGAAAAACTTGTTTTTAATTAGTGTTTGCATATTGGAAAAATGTGCATACACACACACACATGCACATGCGCACACACACACGTACTCACACATACACACACACACACACACACAAACACACACACACACTTCCTGTGTGAAAGATGACATTGCAGCACACAGCCACGCTGTTCGAGCTTCTGTTGCAGAAAATATCACTCAGTGTCAGTGATGGATCTTCCATCTTTCTGAAGATTGTATTTTGAACAACTGATATAAATTTTACTTAAGTTTACAGGATTTTATTGATTGTGGGTCAGCTGTGGATTGTGTTAAGAGCTCCTGCAGAGGTTGAGGAGACTGAACCGGGGAGATATGATGGAGCACATAGATCGGCTCTTCTACCATGGCCCCATCACCAGAGAGCGGTGTGAGGAGCTCCTGGGTGCAAAGGGAAAAGATGGATCCTTTCTCATCCGGGATAGCGAGACCATCCATGGAGCTATGTGCCTCTGCGTCTAGTAAGTATTTGTTTATTTTTACAACTGCAACTTGAAAACCTTTTAGAAGTTTCTCTTCTGTAGGTCTTCAGGAAATAAATGCAGGCAGGCATAGAGCTCTGAAAAAAAAATGTAGACGAGTTATACTGAAGTTTCATAATGATGTTATCTCTTCAGTTTCCCACTTCAGAATTTCTTCAAAGCCAGAAGAAGGTCACATACAATTTACAAGACATAATTTAACAAGCAGTCCTATAATTTAACTACAGCATCCTTTTATCCCTTTATCTCTTTATCACTTTATTCTTTTATCCATGTCACACCCAAAATACATTCAAGGTCCTTCAAGGTATATAAAAAAGTCTACTGCTTTTTTTCCCTTCTTTGTATATTTTCAATATTTTTTTAATATATAAATATTTATATTATGCATTTTTTAATAATTTGTTAAAGTTGCTCTCGTTGTTATTGAGCCTATTTTATTTCAGATGATTTAAAATGTAAAAAGAAACAAAAAAAAAACCAAAATAATTTTCAAAAACAAATTATTTAAAACAACATTTTATACGCCACGTCACAACAGCAAAGCCATTCTGATTTTCCCATTGGAGTTTTTCACCTAACTTTGTTTGATCTCCTGTTGTTATAAAATGTTACAAAATAATGCGTTGTAAATAATATACAAATCTTATATGAAATACAATAAAATATAAAGTAATAAAAGTATTAATATGTTTATTATGATAAAAACAAAATAAAAATTAAAACATATAACATTCTAATCTCTGGCCTTTTTGATCAAATGAACGATATACAGTATAATTAAAACCACAAAGGACACACATCTTTCCTTCTTCCTACTGGTCTTATTTATTTATTTATTAATTTTAATTTATTTATTTAGGCTCTGTGGAATGCATGACTATTATTATTATTATTATTATTATTTATTATTATTATTATTATTATTATTATTATTATTATTATTGAATGGTGAGTGCTTGCCGTTAATGGATTTTCTCTTTGCCCCTACAGCAAAAAGAAAGTAGTGTACACATACAGGATCCTACAAACTCATACTGGATATTACACTTTACAGGTAAGTGAGGGAAAGATCATCTTAACACATTAAATATTCACCTGGAAGTTGATTTTATTGCTTTTAATCAAGACGAGATCAGCCGGGCACTGGAACAAAGTGCATGCAATATGTAATTTATTTCACACTTAATTTCACACAAATGCTACTGTGTGATACTATTAGGACTCACTGTGCAGAGATTCCCAATTAATATAAGTTTTATCTGAGTGTCTTCTGTGTTGAAAAAGAGAGGGAGTTAGTTAGTACTGGGGCTTAGCACAGATCTGTAGCAGAATGAAAGTGTGTGTGACAGACATACTGTGAGATATTTCCACAGGAAGTATTAACACCATGTATGTACCTTTCTTTTATTGTGACAGCTCTTAAAAAGAGTGTGCGTAGCTGGTGGATGTAGTTATTTTTCTCATTTTAACAATTAACAAATAATGCTTTTGTAAGTTTCACATTGAAGATAATTTAAAAAAAAAATCAAATTTAGCATTGTGTATATGGAATATGGTCATGTTCTCAAAGGCCTCAAATTGCTTACTGCTTGTATGCAGCTTTTTGTAATTGCATCCTCCTGCATTCATTACTTAAAAATGGTCAAAAAAAGCTAAAAAGAAAAAATATAAAATCTTGGTACATTAGAAAAAAGACGTTTTGTCATGAGTCTCCAGACCTGACTTGATAAAAGAAGCGTGTGAGCAAGAAAGGATTTGAGGATATATGAGACAGATTCAATGCAAAAAGGTAGACATACAAGTCATTAGATAATATTTTCATATAACACATCACTTACGGTGTACAAACATTTAAAATATAGAACCATTCGAAGATTTTATTGAAGGAACCTTTGTGAACAATATGTTGCTACAAATACTTTATCATAAGGGTGCACAAACTTTTGCATTTGAGTAATCTTCATGTTAACCAATAATTTTGCCGCAGTGCTGCTGAATCCTGGATTTTGATTGATCAGAAGGTGTTGATTAATTTTCCATAACAGCAGCTCTGACAAAAGTGCAGGTTTATATTAATGCGCTTGTTCAATAATGCATTATTGTTTCTATAGTAAGTCCCCGGGACTTGTGCGGTGAAAGCCCCAATAATTTGAAAAGTAAAAAGATGTTTATGAAGTAGTCTCCTGTGTCAGAGTTTTGTAACATTCAGAGGTAAAGCTGTAAATCTTCATGACAGAGAAGTTTACACTTATTTTCAGTTTCTTAGTAACATGCTAAACAAGCTGTGTTTTTCTAACACAACCAGCTTCACCAACATCCCCCACATGAATGATGTGTCTATAAAACATGTCTTTGGTATTGATAGTAAATTGCTGTATTGTAAAAGGAATAAAACACTTCAGGAGATACTGTTATAGTAAATCAACTTCTGAAAATTGATTTTGTTCCCAGACCACTGCAGGAGTGAAGGAGAAGTTTTTTAAGACGCTGGATGACCTTGTTCATCACTATAAGAAGAGAAATCAGGGTTTAGCGTCTCGCCTGCATCGCCCTGTGAAGAGGAAACAAGCAATTGAAGACCCTGTGGTCACCGATGAGGAGCCAGACTATGAGAGTGAGTGAACAAAGTCATTTTAACTTTATTTAACTAATAAAATAGACATTTTCTAATCCCTGTGTTTTTCTCTTCCTCTCTTAGATGTGGAATCGTCTGAGTATGTTGATGTGCTGCCAGAGTCTACTGATATGTAATTATTGCGACAATAAGCTCATGATGTTCATGAAAACAGAAACAGACAGTGGGTCAAAAATGGACAGTGGGTCATGTGACAAACTCTCATGTCTACTGATAACTTTTTGTTCCTCTTGTTCATTACTTGTGGAAACATTGTAAATAAAATATATATATATATATATATATATATATATACATTTTTGGATTTAGTCGCATTTGAAAGCTGCTTGGCCTAGGAGCATGCACCAAGTGAATAAGTGTAAATGCTGTAAAGTTGAACCATGTTTCATATGTACATAAATGTTCATTTTTGCTTTATTAACATGTTTAAGTTTAAATTATGGAACATTTTCTGAAACTGTGAATATATACTAATATTCACTGTATATAAATTTTACAGATGGCTACTGGTTTAAAACTAGTGTTATATTTTGATTACTATCATGACTTTTTGCAAACAGGTAAAGGACAGAAAAAGAAGAACTGTTATTAAAGAATGATATTAGTGTTCATTTGGAGAACCATTTTTCTCTCTGTGTTTTTAAAAAACTTAACATCAAGTTTGCACACCCCTAAACTAAAACTGTGCTGAAACACCTTTTGATTTTGTTACACCACTCAGTCTTGTGGGGCAAGAGACTATCAGCATGGCACATCTTGAATTTGTGATATTTTCCACCTTTTTTGCAAAAACATTCTCAAGCCATCAAATTGTGAGGGTATTACCTGTGCACAGCCTGTCTCAGGTCACCCCACAGATTTTTAATTGGATTCAGGTCTGGTCTCTGGCTAGGCCAGTCAAAACATTGACTTTCTTTTTGTTACACCATTCCTTTGTTGATTAGGTGAAATTCCTTTTCGTCTTCAGCTTATTAGCAGAAACCTGCATGTTTTGCACTAAAATCAACTAGTATTTGTATTCATGCTTATAAAAGCCTCAGTTCTGGCTGAAGAAACGCAGCCCTAAAGCATGATGCTGCCACCACCATGCTTCACCTTGGGGATGATGTTCTTTTGGTGATGTGGTTTTCTGTGACAAACAAGCAGTTATGGAATCATTGGAATTGGGGAATTTGGAATTGTTTTCACCAGACCATAAAACATTTTGCCACATTATTTATGGTGATTTAGTTGGGCTTGGATGTTTTTTGTGATCTAGCCACCCTACCCCATAGCAACTTGTCAGATGTTCCTGCAGCTCATTCGATGTTACTGTATGTCTCATGGCAGCCTCCCTGGTAAGGTTTTGTTTTGTTCTTTTGTAAATTTTGAAGGAACATCCTGTTCTTGGTGATCTCTCCATGTCTTCTGATGAATGTTTTCACGATGTTCCCTGGTACAGCTAACGTTTTGGCCATTCTTTTCAACAACTGCAGTACAGCTAAGCCTCATTTTTTATAAGATCATCATATGTTTGTTGTGTCGCTGTCCTTTGGAAACTATGTATCGCTAAAAAGTCAGCTTTTTATGAGCTCAGAAAATAAGCCCTTTTTTCAGCTTTGTGACGATGCATTTTTCAGCTAATCCAAGAGGGTTATTAAATTGTTTATTTAGCTTCAGAAGTAGGACAATTTTTACATACCATAAAAGAACACTTTATCTTTCAGTTTATTGCAAGCAATCATATTCAGAATAACTACATTTGGAGATATGTGGTTTTTACTGGACAGGAAGGGGATGAAAAATTGTAATCTTAAAAGGAACTAATAACTAAAACTGTCAGACAAAAGGTAATGGAGTAAAAGCTACTGTCTCTCAGATGTAGATGTAGTAGAGTAGTAGTATAAAGTTGCATAAAATGGAAATACTCAAGTCAAGTACAAGTACTTTTAATTTGGACTTAAGTACAGAACTTGAGTAAATCTGTTGGTCTACCTTGTCTGTTTATCAGCTTCTGTTTGAACATCTATCTATCTATCTATCTATCTATCTATCTATCTATCTATCTATCTATCTATCTATCTATCTATCTATATACCTATCTATCTATCTATCAAACTGTCTGTCTGTCTGTCAGTCTATGTACTATGAACTCCTGCTAAACCTTTTGTCTATACATCTATTTGTCTGGCTTTCTGCCTCCCTGTCTGTCTGCTTTCACATTTGGTTCACCACGCATGCTCATGTTTCCATCCTACTAAAAACCTCAAGTGGTGGAAAATAAATCTATGTGTAGGTGGCTGCTGTCTTAATTTGCCATCATGGGTATTCTTTGTATTGATAAAGAGCAGTATGTGAAGAATAACTTAAACTTACAAAAGTAAAAATCTCTTATAAATTGTATAAATCTTAAAGCAAGTGACATAGGAGAGGAGACACCATAAATAGCAAGACTTTTTTTTTTTTTAACTGAAATTAATGTAATATCATCATGTTTCCTTACAGGCATGTGACATGATGCATTATTAATTATATTATATATTATCCATCCATCCATCCATTATCTATACCTCTTTATCCGTCTGGGTCGCGGGGGGAAGCTGCAGCCAATCCCAGCAGTCGTTTCGGGCGGGTACACGGGGTACAACCTGGGCAGGTCGCCAGTCCACCACAGGGCCAACACAGACAAACAGCCACACATGCTCGCATTCACACCTATTGGCAAATTTAGAGTAGCTAGTTGACCTAATCTGCATGTCTTTGGACTGTGGGAGGAAACTGGAGCACCTGGAAGAAACCCACGCATGCACGGGGAGAACATGCAAACTCTGCATGACCGAATAAAGGACCATCTTGCTGTGAGGCGACAGTGCTAACCACTGCACTTCACGCCTATTATATATTATTATATATATTTAACAAACAAATCTCCTAACATGCAAAAACAGATTAAACATTTTTTTAAATGTATCAAACACTTTAATAGTAAATTTTAAATAAATAAATAAATGCTTGTATAAAAAATGTGTGCACAAATAAATACCTACATAAATCAACTCATAAATGTATAACAAACAAACAAAAAAAAACTTATTTAAAATGAACAATTACATTGTCCAAATGCGCTCATTAAACTGCTATATCATTATTAATATAAATTTTTTTAATCATGAAACAGCATAATGTTATGCTCTTGTTTTTGTATTCTGGAAACTCAGCGACATTCAAGCTTGGGACTTGGGGGCGTGGCTAACCGCAGCCTTCGTCATTGAGTCGTTTAGAAGCAGGCTAGGGGGGATGAATTTTTAAGAAGAATTATTCATAAAACATTTATTCATATAAGTCAGGAAAAAAAGAATCACATAAATATTTTAGCTATGTTCTTAGTATATTGTTAAGCTGAATTGCTTTTTAAAGTAACTGTAAGGCATTTTAGTTGATGTCTGTTCTGTTTCCCCACCTACTTAGAAATGGACTGTTCCAGCAACATTTCGAAGTTGAAAGCGGGAGGAAGTCCGTTCTTCAGCTCGTGCGGAAACAATAGTTTTCTCGTCATTACGTTACATTAAAAAAGAACAAACAAGAAATACAACATAAGTCAAATAATTTTATTAGGCGAGTTCACTGTAATATAATAATATTTTTAATGTCAGAATATCCGCAGTTTAAATCCTTAATAACGTTAACATATTACACAAAAAATAAGCTAAGTTAGCTAGTAAACATTGCTAGCTAGCAGACACGCTAATGAGATCAGGTTTAAGTGGTATGTAATTGTATCTACACGATTTGTCCCGATCGATTAGGATTAGAATTTATTTAATTTTGAAGTGAAGTTATTTATCTTTCTCGGGATGGATGTAACGACGTGTCTGAAGTCTTTGCTTCTGGCGATTCGACAATACAAAAACAGCAGAGGCACAATGAACACGTCACTGCTGCAAAAACAAATCGAAGTGAGTGACAGTTCACATTTAAACACGAAATACTCTGATATAAAGTTTATACATTACATATTTTCAGCTCACCGGGTTGGCAATAAAAATAGTGTGAGCACTACATAGGGTGTAAATCAGCTGCGCCCTATGTAGTGCAGTTAGGGTTAGGGTTAACCCTAACCCATGCCCAGTACAGAGCTGTCTGAATGACCGACTGTGCTGTTTCTGCAGGACGTGTCTGCCTTAAAGTGCTCCAGGATCTTATCCTCAGGACAGGTTCTCCCCAGTGAGTGTCTGAATGGTCTGCTGGAAGTAGCTGGAGATCCCAACACCAATCCTGCTCTTACAGAGAGCATCCTGTCACTGCTCGCCCAACTCGGTATGCTCCGTAAACCTGAATGATCTCTCTCTCTGTTGTTCTTTTACAGTAGGCATCTCAGGCGCAGTTCAGTTACATTGCACTTAGTTCAGTGTCTTAGTACCTTAGAACATTAGGGCTCTGCTAATTTTAGTCTAGTTCCTTTCTACATTATGGCTTCATTGTACATTGCCTAGTGTCTTAGTACTCACTACTTTAGGGCTACGTCAGACTTAGTCCAGTGTCTTAGCACTTAGTACATTAGGGCTACATTACACTTAGTGTAGTGTCTTACTTCTAAGAATTTTTTGTCCTTCAGCATCTGATGGCGAGAGTAAAGAGGCGCTTCATAGCCGATATAACATTGTTGGCACGCTGGCAGTCCTCATCCACTGTAACAGAGCTACACCTGGGGAACCGATCGTTCTACAGGTAAAAATCACCTGTCACCAAATCACATAAAGAAATATGTTTACATACTCAATAATAATCTGTAAAGCATTGCAAAGTTCCCGAAGTGTCTTTCAGACCAGATGATTGATGAAACAATTTGCAGTGATTGTGCCCACAATTACAGTTACACCCCAAACTAGACATTCATTGAGGAAAAACGGCTATTATTTTTCTCAATTTTTGTTGTATTAGTTTTTGCACTTGTTTTTCACAAACAGCTGTTATAACGTCTCTGTGACGTCTGAGATTTTTGTTGCATTAATTGCATAAATTCTGTGATATTTCTCCATTTCATTAGCACGGTTTTTGTTTTTCAGTGTCTTCAGGTCCTGCAGCGTCTCACTTACAACATCAGAATCCTGCACTGCGCCTCCCACATAGACAACCTCCTCACGTTCCTCATGCTCAACATGTAAGATATATTTGTTTTAAATCCTAGATTTCTATTTATATTTTACATTTTTTATTCCTGCAGCTGCATATACATATAAAAAGCTAAAGTGAAGGAAATATGGTATGAAGTTAGTCTGAGGCTCAGTCGCATGAGCACCCTTTCCTGTTTGGCCTCTCGTTGTGGAACAGCAAAACCACAAGTCTTATCAGATGTCAGAGGAAGTGATTCAATGCTGTTATTTGGTCGTGTGGTCAAGAGGCTTAATCAGATGTTAATTGTGTGGGTTCCAATAATTTTGAAAGCAGGGTTAGGTTTAGAGTTAAGAGGGTGCTAATAATTCTTCACACATGTGGCAAAAAGATGCACTTAATGATTTGGACAGAGAAAGTTTCAAGATGCGCTCCAGTCTTGTTAGACGTTACAGCAAGATGCCCAGTCATGTTATTTTTTCCATTGGGTGCCAATTATTTAGAAACTAGCATAAAAACCAACCCTATACATACACTACCAGTCAAAAGTTAGGACACACCTACTCTTTTTCATAGGTTTTTCTTTATTGTTTTTGCTTTCTACGTTGTAAACCTTTACTGAATAGTTTTACAAGAGTAAATAGAATAGAAACAAGACTTCGACCCTTATCAATTTGCATATCGTGTGAACAGATCCACAGAAGACACCATCGCCATAGCTCTTCACTCTGTGTTGAGCCATTTAGAGCAGCAGCAAAGCTACGTCCGGATGCTCTTTGTGGCTTACAGCTCAGCTTTTAATACAATCATTCCTGACATTCTCATCACCAAACTGGTCACTCTTGGCATACCCCCTCTCACTTGCGCCTGGATAAAAGACTTTCTCACCAACCGGCTCCAGACTGTGAGACTTGGCCCCCACCAATTCTCCATTCGCACACTGAACATCGGTACCCCACAAGGCTGTGTTGAGCCCACTTCTGTACTGTCTCTACACCCACGACTGAAATCCGGCCCACAATAACAACCTCATCGTCAAGTTTGCTTACGACACAGTGGTCGGACTCATCTCAAAGGGAGACGAGGCAGTTTACAGATAGGAGGTCTTGAAGTTGGCAGCCTGGTGTTCAAAGAACAATCTGGCTCTTAACACCAGGAAAACCAAGGAGATCATTGTCGACTTC
>JAQQZR010001021.1:0-12265 GCA_030068235.1 Notoglanidium macrostoma | reverse complement strand
TGTGTGTGTGTGTGTGTGTGTGTGTGTGTGTGTGTGTGTGTGTGTGTGTGTGTGTGTGTGTGTGTGTGTGTTGACAGAGCTCTACTCACTCCTGGCAGTGGCTGTCATAGCTGAAAGTGCATTTCAGAAGGCTGTCAAGCGTCATCAAGCTCACGTGTTCAAACATGTCAAATTCATTCTTTCCTTCTGCCAGCAGATGGCGCCACTTCTCCTAAACAGCCCAGACATGCCAGAATTACTACAAACCAGCTTTACAGAAATATGGAGCTCGTCAGCGGCAAGGAAAAACTCCCTGAGATGACATTAGGAAGAAACTGTAAAACATTAATGTTTTATTAATGTTTTAGTGTGTTATCATTTACATTTGAATTAAATAAGGAGCAAAAGTCTTAGTGCTAAATAATCATCAGTGGGGTATTGTGACATGGCTTGACAAGTAGAGTTACATTTAACATCAGGAAGTTGATTATTTCCTACAACAGCAAGCCCCGAAATGTGTTATTCCTCTTACACGACAGCAATTTGCCAACACTGACCATTCTTTATCTATTAAGGTACAATCTGGACATTTACAATCAGTATATAGTGAAGTTTAATGATGTACAATGTCTGTGAAACATATTAATTGCTGTGTTACTTGTATAATAGCCATAAGCAGTTGTTTCCTCACAATTCAGACTCACTTAATTCTCTCTCTTGAAGGTAATAAGACAAAAAAAACAACAACACAGAAACAACAGTAAGCTCCTCTGTCAGAAGACTTCCCTATCAGCTTTACCTTTGATGCTTACAATGCACTGACACTGGAGACTCCTTTATAATCATATTCTCACAGAAAACATCCCCATATCCATAACTGCTCTTTAAAAATATCTGTTTATGTAGAATGTCCACCATACAAGTCAATGTTCATATAATGACTATGCAGAATGTATACATACTGTATCATAAGCAGAGCAAAAGCAGGATATTTTGCACCATGGTCAATATTCCAAGGGATCTCAAGGGTGCAGAGATTTTGCATCTTTTTAAGTCATGTTCATTGAAATAATAATGCTGATGGTCATTTTAGCTTACTATACACTTTACTGTAAAGTACATTACCATCAGTGACTTTTATGATCTTCTGAGTCAATATAGTGAATTAATTTCAAGTTCAAGTGCATTTGTAGAAACTGTCTGATTTCCATCACAGGAAAAACAGAAGTGTTTTTTTGTCAGCTCTTTGTAACAGTAATTTGACCGCTCTCATAGTACCGAGCCAGCATCTTTGTGGTTTCCTCTTTCAATGACCACATTTCAACACATACTGCTGAAAGCTGAATATGTGACTAATAGCTCTGTAATGTGTCAGATGCATGACGCTCGCAGACTCACATGCATGGTGTTGGTGGAATCGTTGAAGATTTGAACATAGTTTTTTATGATGTCAAAGTGGAAGGCTGGAGTGAGAAGACGACGCTGACGAGACCACTCTTTTCCATTACTCAGTAGAAGCCCCTGTCCTGTTTCACACACATGCACACACACATAAGAAAACACACATCAGTGGTGTAGTCATGGCCTTACACACATATACAGTGGATAGAAATGATTTACAATTACGCAATTGTTTCAGTGTGTCGAAAACACACGATTGCTTTAGCTTAACCAGCTTCATGAGGTAGTCACCTGGAATGCTTTTCAATTAACAGGTGTGCCTTGACAAAAGTTAATTAGTGGAATTTCTTGCCTTCTTAATGCGTTTGAGATCATCAGTAAACAGTAAATAATAAAAATACAATAAACTGCCCTATTCGACAACTGAAGTAATCCATATTATGTCAAGAACCGCTCAACTAAGAAAAAAGGAACAAGTCCATCATTACATGAAGACAGGAAGTGCCTTTTAAGTAATAAAAATAAATAAAACCCACTGAATTAAAAGGTGTGTCCAAACATTTGACTAGTATTTTATGACATAGTTCAGAAGGTTGCTAGAAATGAATTATGGTAAACAGCCAAAAAAAGGACAAAAAAATTTAGCATTTCTGCCCATAATATAATTTGATATATTCATTTAAAAGCCACAAGTTTACTTTACCAAAACAATATGGAAATGTTATTTAGGTTAGCTATTTTAAAACCTTGATTTGGTGGCTGCTTGCAAAGACCACGCTGGGGAAGTCAGTTTAACAAAAGCAGTGGTGAATGCAGTCAGTCTGCCCAAAACCTTGCTAGCTAAGTGAGATTTCCTCACAATTTGATCATGTTTTGGGAGAGCTATGAGTAAAGAGTGAAATAAATCGAATCAATTCAACTACAGAACTTGTAGTTTTCCGAACTACATATAAAAGAGAAAATGTCACTGTCAATTGCCAATATGAAAGGTTTCATATATTTGAATGTATTAATGTTTGCTCTGGTGTTGTCCTGGTGTTAATTGTCTTTTGGTCAGGTCTTAAATTGGTATTTTTAAAAAAAGCATTCAATTTGATTAAAAAAAAACAAAAAATCAACAACTCTGCAACAACCCTGGTTTACCAGAATATTTATATATACTGACTTGCAAATATTTTATTTATTTGCACCCAGTAAATGGACTTTTTTCTGAACTTAATCCTGCTCAAGTGTTCACCAGTCATGACATAACTTTAATATCATTATGTGACATGCCATCATATTATTGGCATGACATAGTTTTAGGTCATTTCTATCACTTGAATCTGGTACCAATTCGTGCTTTTCTTCCCAAACAGATCAAATGAATGCTTCTTGAATAAGTGGGTTATGAAATGACACTAATAATAGTTCTTTTAATTATCCCCTGTGGAATTTTAAAGAAGTCTTGAAGCGATTTGATGCGTTCAGACAAATGTTAAATTGACAAAAATGACAAATGTCCTTCAAAAAGAGTGAGAAGCTTCTTAAAATTGAACCTGGTCTATCTTTACAAATGAAAGCAACCGAGCAAATATGGTCTATAACCTAGTTGAAACAGCAGTGAGAGAAAAAAGTAAAGCATTACATACCAAGCCAAGGTCTCATAAACCCATAGAACAGCTCATCTTTAAAAGTAATGGAAGCTAGTGAGAAAAAAAAAAAAATATATATATCAATACTTACATTGAAAAGCATTATACAGTATCAATATTGTCTTATTATCAGCTGCTAGTAATTAATTAGTGTACATTTCAGACAGTTTGTAATTAAATGTCAATCCTATTCTTTAAGAAAACAAAGACTCAATACTGTAAATATAATAGTGATGATAATAAATATATAACAGTTAGTTTATTTCTTTCATTTTTAACTTAGGATCTGCTTATAATTTAGTATAATTTTCCCCAGGGTTATTTACAGTAAGAGAAGTTGGCTTCTGTGTGTTTTGTCAATAATGATTGGTACAAGAAAGCTTGTTAAACCTCAGACACAAATCAGGAGCCATTAACTGTTGAACAATTGATATAATGCTAGCAAGTTAAATATGTTACTCAGTATAGTCCAATAAAACATTTACCAGAGGCAAGGAGTAAAGGTCTGATGTAGTCAGGATGAAAAAAGCGCACAAGGTTGTAAAAGGGGCCAAGGAACCAGGCACATGAGTGATGGTACGTCCTTATCAGCTCATCCACCTCCTGAAGACCCACTTCATCAGACCGTATCTGAGAGAGAGGAGGACAGAGAGGAATTAGCAGTGCAGTTGTAATAAGACCATAAATAATATTGTATTTCCAGAAATAATCCTGATAATTCTGATGAATAGCACCAGTCGTTTCCCCCTTAAATTAATAATAATATTAAATAATGATAAAATAATAACAGACAACTACTTGTATAGTTTGGTCACACTGAAGAAATAATATTTATCCACATTTATCTACCAGAATGAACATGCTCAAAGCATCCTCTATATGTCTTAGAGTGAAAAATGTATTGAATCCTGCCATCACTCTCATACGGCTAATAACATGGGTCGATTTATTTGTAATTTATAAGCTATAAGAGAACTTGTATTACAGTGTAACAGTGATAGTTTCACTAATAAGCTGTAAAAAAATGCAACCTGGTATGGACAAATGTTGTTATGACAACATAGCCTTTTGTCTTTTTCAGATATCAAGGACATCAGCCAAGAATGGATTCAGAAAGTTAAAGGTCACCAAAATCCTGCTAGAAGCTAGTGAGCTAATATTTGAGAATATGGGGAGGCAACTTCTCTAATGAATTGGCACACTCTAATGAACCACTAATCAATGAGCTGTACATTTAAAAAACAGATTTTCTTTTTCACTTCTTAGGATCATTTGTAGAGAGAAAGACAATCAGGCAATTCAAGGTTTGCTATGGACCTTCATGCTAGCTATCTACCCAGGTACCAAAAACCTGGTATTGAAAAATGTTGAGTCGATCAGATATTTTGTTGGGTGCTAATGTTGGCCTAGTGTAATTTTGTCCATCAGGGGGACTGGTGCTAATAGACTTTAAGCCTTCTTTTCCAACATTGTTGGCAGGGGTTTTATGAAAAGTGCTCCTTTGCTGGAGTTATCCCAGCACTGGTAGTGTTTGCTACCTGGGGAGATTATAAACATTATAAAAACATGATCACACTAAACATTATTATAACACTAGCCAGCTTGTTTCATAGAAATACACATGCTAGCACTGTAAGCAACATAGGAAATCAACGGTAACCAACAGATCATTTCAGACAAGGAAATAATATTTATGATTTTGAAGGGCAGACTGCTACTGTGTTGAAACTGTTGAACGTTTGTGTATTTTGGCTGCCAGAGTGTTCTCTGTAATCCCTGTAAATGTCATAATGTCTTCTGAAGAAGTTCTACAATAAGTATTCCTATGAAGATCTTAACAGTACTGCCAAAACTTGCATGATGTAACCTGTGCGGACATGTTGATTTGCATGCTGTATACTTATGTACAGGACAGCACATGTGTTTTTCTCCCTCTTGGTTTACATATTTTTGCCTATTCAGTCAAATTAATCAACAGCTTCAGAAATGAATTTCTGTTCAAAAGTGAACGGTCTTCATGCAATTTATCTTTTTGTCAGCCTTCCTATTTCTTTGTCTTGCTCACTGTATATATGTGTGTGTGTGGGTGTGTGTGTATATCACCAGCTGTCTTCCTGTTTGCTACTATTTGTCAATTTCCTTCTGCATTTATGTCTTCTGTAATAGGGTTAGAATCATGCCATTACAGAATTTGAATGTGAATGCAAAATCCTGATGTTAAATGTTATTGTTGTGAATTTGCACCACAGAGTCTGAATTAGATTTTTGAAATTGAATTTCTTGGTTTGTAAAACAGAAAATCTAAACTGAATTCCATGTGCAAGGGTGTGTGATTGAATGTCTGAAATTTGAAGTACGTATAATCAGTTTCAGAATAGCATTCAGATCAGATGAATTCACATTTTTAGATTCAATTTCAACATAATTACTAAATTTAAATGGGTAAGGTTTAAAACCAAATAACAACATTCAAATTCAGAAGATTTTTTGAAATTCAAATTAAATTTATTAATCACATGATTCGAACTATTCGGCCCTTAATTAGGCCCACTCATCTCTTTTCTTCCAGTACTCTTCACTTTTAACAATTCAATGTCCCTATTTTTCTTTCTTTCTTTCTTTCTTTCTTTCTTTCTTTCTTTAAAACATCACCTTCGGTTTTTACTTCTGCTTTTTTTCTTTCTTTATTATTGTTACAATTTTACTTTTTATTAGTTCTGTCTTTCTTTTCTCCTGCATGCTATAGCAGGAGGTAACTCACTATGCCCATGTGTCCCAGAAACCAGTTGCGTTGCGGCGGACAGCTGAAGCACGAGAAGCGCGTCCGTTTCCAGAGGAGGTGCGCGAGGCGCGCGGCGAGGAGCACCGCGAGCGCGAGCGCGCACCCACCGAGCGCAACGCACAGGGAGCGCGCGCACAGCAGCCGAGACACCAGGACCCTCAGACCCTCAAATAACACGGCAGCCATCCTGAGACATAGCAGACAACACCATACATCAGTCTACAAATAATATGTGCAGTTTGTTATTTTAAATAAACAGAGCGCTCAGCAATGTCGCATATTTAGCTACGAAATGCTGAGTACAAACTGTGTGTTGTTTAATGATCATACCTGCATAACACTTAATGACACGAGCAGCTCGATTCAAACGCTGAACGCGCAGACCGGACTCACGCGCTGCGAGTTTGTTTGGTAAAGCTGGCACTAAACCTCACCCCATGCATGCGAATAACTTTGAATCGGATTAATACAAAGTAGGCCTACCCAGTAATGAAGATTGTCTCAAGTGCCCGGTTTAGTATGCATATAAACATTCGGAATGTGCAACAGGAATTATTTCATGTATAAACATTACATTGCAGCTACAGTTTCCTTATCGCACCCAGAAAGTCGTGCCAAAATGAAACATAATGCTCTTCCGACTTTATTAAAATGATTCATTTGATTTGTTTTTAATCTTGACAAAAATATCGACCCTACATACCTTCAGATGTTTGCATGCACGTGCTTCGAGTATTTTCTTTTCTTTTGACGCAACCTAGTTTTGTAATCGACGTTTTCATCAAAGAAAACCCGCCACACAACTTCCTGCACACACACGCACGCACGCACACACACGCACACACGCAAAGATGTAAGGACGTTTAATATCGTCTACTATAAAATGAAAAAAGGACACCTCCTTCAGAACAGAGAAGCCTAGTTAAACCAGTTGAGGCTGATATAGTAATGACATTTTCATTGATAAATCAGTCAGTTTAATAAGTCGTAAAATGTGGGAATAGTTGCCAACAAACCTACGAGCTTTTTTTTCAAAAGGAGTTGATTTCCAGCATTGGGAAATTGAGAGTCGACTCCAGAACTTTATAACGTTGATTCCATAGAATGAAATAAAAGTTTTGCAAGCTGAGAAATGCCTCTTTAGACATAACAACCAACAGCAGTCTGCCAGTATTTCTAAACGTGATAACACTCTGACACTGAAATCTCTAAAATCTCCAAAAGAAGCTGACAGTCAGTAGTGAGGTTTATCCACATCATTGAATTAGTTTGGTGCTAGCCTCATTTTTTTTGCTAAAGAAGTTGACAGCTCTGTATCATTCTAACACTGTAACATTTTAAAGTAACATGTTAATGCTAGTTGAGTCAATACTGTGTTTACATTGCACTCATACTCCAGCACTGAGACCAAAGTGTTTTTAATTGCCTTAAAGCATTTCTCTGCTGTCACATGGTAGCTAAACAATTGTGTAATGGAACAAATGCTAATTCTTGCATACAGCATATTACTAGGAGCAAACTGAATCTATTACTTCATTCTATGGATCTATAGAATCAACTCTAATGCAAAAATTGACTCTTGATTTGCACGGTGGTAAGTGGGGGTAGAACAATAGACCAGGGTTTGATTCCTAGTCAAGACAAGTGATATCAGTAACTTTAAAACAACAGACCTGGGGACCAGGGTTCAATTCACGATCAGGGCAAGAACTTCCAGTAAGGGTCCGCAGACATAGACCACTAACACTGGCACAAGCCATAACGGCTTGGACATTGGTTAACAAAGTCTGCATCAATTGTTGAGGAACCAGGACATACTGCAAACAAGACACACCTGGACTAGGTCAGAACCGATGGAATGCTACCATAACAGCAATCCCAAGGCTATGGAAGACAACACTGGAAGCCAATTCCAAAGCCATCGCACAAATCACTATAGGACTGGATAAATGCAGACGCATGCTGGCCAAGAGAGGGAAGATGACTGGGATGAAAGGAGTGGGGTTAGCAGAGGGCAAAATAGTAGATATAGCAGATATATAGGACAGCTACAAGTACTTTGGTATCCTACAGGCCAATGGGAATCAGGATGAGGTTACAAGGAAATCAGCCACAGCCAAATATCTCCAGAGGGTCAGACAGATGCTCAGAAGCCAGCTAAATGGTACATGATGCACTTCGTGTTCCATCTGAAGTCCAGGTTCCTGAGACTCTATGACCAATGGACAAAACGGTGAGTGTCAGAACCACTATCCAGAATGAAACAAGGAACATCCGTGAATACATCAAGAAGATGGCCCTCCAGGATGAACTGATGAAAGAGGGTCTCAGGCAGTAGAAGGCAGAAGATGACAAGGAGGATGAGGAAGCGTCTTGGAATAGGAAGTGGCTGACATCAGGAAATCCTACCAAAACAGTAGTAGTGATAGAGATAGTGATAATAGTGATGTGGCAATCCCACCTGACAGTAACATCAGCAAGAAGGAGTATGAGAAGCTCAAGAAGTACCAAGGCCTGACGGAACAACTGGAACACATGTGGAAGGTGAAATCCAAAGTGATTCCAGAGGTAATAGGGTTAGGATTAGGGGCTGTGACTCCCAAACTTGGAGAGTGGCTCCAACAGATTCCAGGTACAACAACTGAGGTCTCTGTCCAGAAATGTGTAGTTCTAGGAACAGCTAAAATACCCTGCGGAACCTGCAAAGACCCAGGTAACCTCTGGTAGAGGGCCTAAGGTTGAGGAATCGAGTCCGAGACGAGGCTGAGTCCATAAGTGGGGCCAGAATAATAAGAGTTCGTTTCAAGACCATGAAGTTTAATAAAATTTAAAAATTACATTAGCCTACATTAGAGTGATAATGCATCAAGATGGTCATTTTGACATCTTAATAAAATTTTTGTAAAGATTTGGTTCTGTAACAACACCACTTTTTCTTGCCAAAAGTAAAAAAACAAGATAAAAGGTCTCAGCAACAGCAGCACTGAAACAAACTGAGCCCACTTTGGATACATGTCATCAACAAGATTATCAAATAATAGTAATGCAATTCTATCCAAACTGTAATTCTATCAACAAAATAAAACAACAACATCAAAAAAATCCCAACCAAACAAAAAACAACTGCAAAGTGGGGGAATATCAGTAACACTTTATGGAAAAACTTTAATGTCAGTATTTCCTTCTCAATTAATCCATCTCAGTGAATAGCTTTAAGAATAAAAAAGAATGGATGTGTAATGCCTAGCACTCTTCAGTGAACTACACTGTACATTAAGCCCAATCTTATACCAGCATTACTTCACAGATTTAACAAACGATAATGTTCTGAAAAGTCATAATATGCTATTATATCTATTAATAGTTAAAACTAGTACTAAGCAATAGTAATGATAGCAAGCCCATTAGCTAAGACAACCAAACTAAGATAATTAATTTAGCTAGATAACATTAGCTAATGCTACCTAGCTAGTCACCGTAACATTATGTACCTGACTTTATGTATCCTTTCCAGATGCCTGTAAAAATTTGAGGTAGTGCCAGCCACCTCCGTAATTGATGAACTGCAATTCCACAGTGTGAACTGGGTTCCACGGTGTGCTTCTTTTTGTTTGATGTCTTGCACAAAAACTCTTTATGGTTTATATATGCAAAGCGATTGGTTGCTGACATGGCAGACATGATTAGCTGGCTACCTATACGCATTGGTTGACAACGTTAATGTTGGAGGCACGTTCTAGAACGAATTGGTGTGCTATGACTGGCAGGCTGACAGTTTCGCTGGGGTTGGCTCCAGCTTTCCTGGGACCGTTAATGTTTAAATTTATCATATTTGACTTTTTGTATCATATTAGATATTCAATGGACTCGGCTGGTCTGGAAAAGTTTTTCTGAGTCCACAATGCTCGAGACCCTTAAAATTTGGTCTCGAGTCCTTACTCGAGACCAAGACCAGACTCAAATACAACAACTCTACATTATATACACGATGTATATAATAATGTTTATTCAAAGCCCAGGAATAAAATTAAACTCCCTACAGTCAGCCTAATTCAGGATCGAACCCAAGACCCTGAAATTACATGACAGCTAATGTATATTATCCACTATGTTACATCACACAGGAATTAGTTAAGATCGTGTTCATGTGTGTGTTGTTTTTTAGAGTAGCTCTACCAAACAAACATAATTTCTGTTGTAAATATATGATTATGCTGCGTTTGTTATCCTATTATCTAGTAGGCTAGTGATGAGGACGAGACCACCTATATGGAGTCAGAGTCAGGATCGAGACCTTAAAAGTTCGAGTCTGCATCAAGATCAAGACTCTGGGATTTTAGGGTGGTCGAGACAGAGTCAAGTTGGCTGTGGGGCAGTTTGGCACACCCTACATCTCCAGATTCATGCAGGGACTTGAAACAAAAATGTAATATGAAATGCCTTCACTCTTCATATGGACTCTTGTATTCCGTAAAAATACCTGGAGGTCAAAAGGTGCCCACCTGGGCTCAACCTGAACATTTTATGAGGGCAAACGTTAAAAAACAAAAAGGATCCCAACACTGAGTATGCTGTAAAAGTCTTTGATATAGATATTGAGCTCCTTTGACAGCTCACATTAGAGTGTGTTAATTGCACAGTACTAGGATTTCATATTTATAAAGTGTGAGATTTAATGGCATTGTATATCTCTCAACATAAGTGAACACAATTACACAATTACAAAAAACAGACTGTGTCTGTTAATACTGTTTAAGTTTCTGATTTGTCTTAAATTTACTGGACTGTGAATCTTCTTCTATCTCTTGACTCGTGTGGCTTTTCTCCAGACTCGGGCTGCACAGAGTCAGCAAAGAACTACTATTAATTCTCTAATAATGAAGACTAAACAAGGTAAACCAGACTCGTATTTAAAGTACGTCCTTCATTAAGTTGTCTGCCATTCACCAAGATTAATCATTTTTTTGGAAACCCACCACAGGTTTATATGAATTTGCAAAATGGGTCACTGAAAAGACTCAAAATGTTCATCTCTATCAAGCCTTTTAGCAATCATTAGTCAAACATTCAGTTTTCAAGTGATCTGTGAAAGAAGAAGTCGAAGCTAACAGAAGTGGGAGCTAATGTGAGCTATGGTTGTGTGTGTCAGATTTGACCTTTTCTATCACAAAAGTGTAGCTACAAAACCTGCTTCTGATTTTTTGTCTGTACATGAACACACTTTAATATTAAACCAGAGTCAATGCAGTGCTGTCACTCAGCAGAAGATAAAAGCTGTATTGTAGGCCTTTGATTATTAATTCTGCTCCTGTACTGTTTATTCTCTTTTCTTCTAACACAACTGGTTAACAAGCCTTGAGCATTTAGCAGTGTGATGTTGTGGTTTAATAAGGACGAAACCAAGTGAGATGCTTCCTTTCAAAATCTGCAAAACTAAACCCTGCTTTCATGAGAAAATGTGCAGTCTGATACAAATAATTACTAAAGGAATAACTATTATTAGTTAATTCTGTGTTATTCAGTGATTGGGTAATGTGTACCGTGCATGTAATATACACACTGTAATGCTAAGCAATGATGAGATATTTCTATGCTCATGTTTAGTGAATATCAAGCCTCTAAAATGATAACTTCAAGGAGACACCTGTTTTATTACTAAATATAATTTGGCATCTCAATCTCCTGTCATGAATAAATATCAACTGTGATCCTATTAAAATTAAAATATTTCAATTTCTACCTACAAATAGACATGCAGCCCATTTCCCCGAACAGTCTACTTATTTATTAATCAAAGTGCTTGTGCATAAACATCTTCATGTATAATACAGTACCACATTACTGTGTGATGAATTGTAATAATGTTAACTAAAACCTGTCAATCAGCCCAGTGTAAAATCAGCCAAGTTGGGTTTCAGATATTTACTCTTAAATCAGTCAGTTCTGCTCCATCAGGCTTCATTCTACAATATTAATGATCACACTAATGGACCACAGGACACAGGCAGCGAATGATTACACAGGAAATCCATGCAATAACCGCCAATGATTGGGTAAATAAGTAATGTGGTGTTTTAGGTGCCACCTACTGGTTAATCTCTGCTTGATGGGGACTGGAACATAAAGCTGATAAAATATTTAAGTATTAGTTCAGAGGAAGGGAAGTGCTTCCTGCTCATATTAGTGATCATGTGATGCAACTATAAACTGATAAATATGCTGAAAATAAATTTCTTTTTAAATTTGACTTTAACAAAAAAAAAGTCTAGTACAATCCAGTACATTTTTTTTTTAAATGTATGAGAATCTTATTAACAGCTTAACATCTTGGTTTGTTGATCAGTCTATTAATTATTACATATTGTATGGGGAAAGTATGTAGATACACAAATTATTAATTCAATTCAATTTTATTTGTATAGCGCTTTTAACAACAGACATTGTCTCAAAGCAGCTTCACAAAAGTATA
>JAQQZR010001020.1:0-12265 GCA_030068235.1 Notoglanidium macrostoma | reverse complement strand
GCCCGCTTGCCGCGCTTCCGCTTCCTCGCACACCGCTTTCGGCGGACCCTCCCCCGGCCCCTGGCATCAAGCGACGCTGAGGACTGGAGGCCTGGTTTCCATAGCAACCCGAGTCAGAGAATTTATACAGCTTTGAAATCTGCATCACATGGCCTTTCCTAACAATGACTGTGTACAAGCTACTCAATACTCTAAGATCTGGTGAAAGTTACCTGAGAACGCAAATGTATTGGGGTACCCAAACTTTTGCATGTTGTTTCTTTCCTTTTTTCACTCTACAATTGTATGGAACAAAAATGATGAAAAGTCATGCATAAAATATTGAAAAGAAATGCCATCGTTTTGCCTTTTGGTGATCAGTTCTTCTTTTGCAAAATTTTTAAGCAAGGGTGCCCAAACTTTTGCATGCCACTGTAGATATAGAAAGAGAGTGAGACAGAGTATGATAAAGAAATTAAGTAGATGAGGAAGTTGGATATTGACTGCGAAAGGAAGGGTGAACGAATAACAAAAATGTGTGCTTTGTTTCTGCAGTTGAATCTACAGATACGTGTTTGTTTGTGTTTAGTTTCAAAACAATGATTGTTTACATACAGTAATTTGATTTTCATGGAACGTAAGTGGATATTTTGCATCATTTTCATGAATCCAATATGGCCAACATATGACATAAAAATGATAATTCAACAGACCACAAAATTAAATTTTACATCCCATTTTCATCTTGGATACCAAATGTCTTGTGATTACACCCTCATGTTCAAAAGTTCTAGGAAGTTCATGATGTTCAGGGTGTGCAGGGCCTATTGTTAAAACATTTCAGTTTAAGAACATTTATGCCTTTTTAATGACGAACTTTGTCATAGAAAATTTAAAAATTAACTAATTTTAGAAATTCTAAAAACATTTTCATCCTTAACTCCCAACAGAATTTAATCCCATGGAAAAAAAAATCTCTGTTCCTGTTTGTAATTTTTATGTGGTAATTCTATTATTAAACAGAAATATTGTGATATACCTCAAAGAACCAAAATTTACTATGCCAATATATTGTATCATGATATTTGAGACAACATCATTCTGCCTCATGCCTAATATTATAAACTTCTTAAATTTGAGTTGTCAAAGTATGTTATAGACAAAAAAGTTTTGTTCAAAACCTGCTTTTTTTTCTGTATTTTTTTGGCTGTTTGCAAGAATTCTGCCACAGCAACATCTAATGGGGTTTCCCAGACATCCATGCAAATATCTGTACTGACTGTCAGATTATGATCACAAAAAAAACTGATCTTTGACATATAAAGCTTTCATAACATTTGGATAAGATTTACTTTGACCGTTTGTCTGGGGTTTTGTTTTTTTGGTTTGTTTTTATTTTTGTTTGTTTTCTTTTTTTGCACACAGAGAGAGAGAGAGAGAGAGACATTCTTTGGTTTTACATTTGAGATGCAGACATGGGACCACAGACCATATAAACAAATCCTTTTCTCTTTATTTTTAATAGTTCTTTGACTTTGGTAGTAACTTTGAAATCTATGAAAGAGAGCTGCAACTATGCTGCGTTGAGCGCTACCCAAGTGTATTCAGCAGACATGACCATTGCACAACATGCAGCAAAGTTGTTCTGGCTAAACATAAAGATGGTAATTTGTTTGCTTCTCGGTTCATAGCAGTTAGAAAGACACAGACTAAATTTAGCTAAGGGTAGAATACTAATTTTTCACCCATTTACACCGCCATTGCGTATACAAAAATATTTTAAGAGAATATGTCATGAGGATAAGGACGAGAGATACATAGCACCACAGGAAACTTAGCCAACATTAGCATTTAGCATGAAATGGCAATAAATAAATAAATTGATGTGAAATTACAATTGCAGGCAGCAGTGGCTGGGTTTATATGGACCCAATATTCCAATTATAACTGATTTAAATGCCCTAAAAGAGTAAAAATATCTAAAATAAACATCTCAATCAGAATAAAATGGCCCAAAGAAATTGAAATATCAATCGGTTGCAGAGGGGTAGTTTAAAGCTTTTCATAAACCAATCAAAAGGAAATATTAGCCATGCAAATGCCACCTGTAACCTTCTGCGCATGTTCTGTACCCCTTTGCACGGGGTGCTTTGTTTGTGGCCTTGTGGTAATCAGGGGTAGTCTCATAGTAACCAGCAGTGCTTTGTTTGTGGTCTCGCAGTAATAACGTTGCGTACAACGTCATGCTGAATCCAGAAGTATGCCAAGCTCTCCCTTGTCAGTTGTTGCAAGGCAAATGTTTGTTATCTTCAAACTAAAAAATGGAATTGCACTTAAAAGAGGCCACACAGTTTAAAAAAAATTGGAATAGGTAGCAAAGGTATGGCTCTATGAAAGGTATGAAAGCCAATCTAATGAAAACTTGAATTAATTAGAAAGTCATGAAAGCCAGTTAATCAAGAGTGATGAGGCATGTGTAATGAGTTTAGTAGTGCTTTGTTTCTGAAATCTTGTGCTTGGAATGATTACACATGCATTCAAATCCAGGGGAGAAGCCTATAGCTTTAATTAAAACCATGCACGTTCACAGCAGTAATTTTAAGTGTGCAAGAAGCAAACTTGTGTACTTTTACATGGGCTCTGTCCCTAATTCTCTGTTTCTTCCCCCTTTTCCTCCCTCTAGCTCCATCAACAGGTGCCTGCTGTGAGTGTGATGCCAGGCCAGGGGGCTCCTGCAGCACCTACAGCTGATCCAGAGAAGCGAAAGCTAATCCAACAGCAGCTGGTTCTGCTACTCCATGCTCACAAGTGCCAAAGACGTGAACAGGCCAATGGTGAGGTGCGGTCCTGTTCACTGCCCCACTGCCGCACCATGAAGAACGTTCTAAATCACATGACTCACTGTCAGGCTGGCAAGTCCTGCCAAGGTGAGTAAGTGTGGTGGTGAACTTGTTTGAGGTCATTTTCTTGATTTGTCTGTTTCTGAGGATGAAGATTTTCCCTGTATTTGCTAAAAAAAAAAAAAAAAAAAAAAAAAAGCTGAATTCTATAAAGCTTTAATAATAGTGCCTGTATGACAAGATTAATTTGGTCATCACATTCATTTGTCCTCATCCCCAGACACCGCTTTCTCATGAAAATGAATGAGAACTTTCCATTGTGACTACTTTTAATAACAAAAAATAAGAGAAGATCTGGAGGAACTATTGGTTGGGTAAGATGTGGGCAAGGTCTGTACTGTAAGGAGAACAAACAAGTAGTGTGTAGCAGTGTTTTATACACTGGCAGAGAATGTGTTTGTTTTTATTTTTGCTGTTCCTGGCAACTATTTGGATATGACATATCAATTCATTGACCTGCCCAGGGTGTACCTCGCCTCTCGCCCAAAGATGCTGGGATTGGCTCCAGCTTCCCCCGACCCAGATGGATAAAGAGGATGGATGGATATCAAGTCATTTCTTACATTATAGTATACACTATAGCATTATAGTTGTATTTCCATTTTGCCTAAGCCCTCCAACATAAATAGAAGGATATTTAACTGGATACAGGCATCTGTGTATAAGAGTAAATGAGTTTAATTTCTTCTCAGCCTCTTGTTGCTGTACTTGGAACTAGTTGCAGAAAAGTTCATGCTATGCAATGTATCACCAGCAAAGCTGAACAAAATTCTGGAGCCTTGGCGATCACTCAGACTGAGGAAATTGCATAGATAAATTGTTCATACTACAGTAGTTGCCATGCCTGGATGTAGTGTGTAGTTTGTGCGTAGTTGCCGAGCCCCAAAATTAATGAACTACATATAATAATCCCACCCATTTTAGCCATCTACTGATCTTGTGATTGTGCTGATTGTGCTTGCACATGAGTCATAGCTTTCTATAAATTTTTGAATTCATGGTGTGTTCCATTTTTCTTGGTGGACATCCACACAGAATTGTCAAGCTTCCCAAAGTAGTTAAAATCCCAGGAGTTAAAACAAATGATTCATTGAGTGTTGTCTCTTGTCTATAGTAGAATAAGTTTTATGTTTACATGCTTTGTCTGTCTCTTTCAGTGGCACATTGTGCATCCTCTAGGCAAATTATTTCTCACTGGAAGAACTGTACTCGACACGACTGTCCTGTTTGTCTGCCCCTGAAAACTGCCAGCGATAAAAGAAACCAGCAGCGTGAGTTCCTGTTTTTGAAAAGTCCTCCAACAGGCATCGTCTATCGCAACAGATTGTTGTAAATTAAATATGGATTTTTTAAATGAGAACATCTGTACCATATACATTATCCTGGACTGAAAAGAGAAAATGTGTTGATATTCCAGTAGCTAAATATGAACTCAAAAGACTATTTAGTTTATCCAGCTAACCTGTGACAGCATGAGGCATGCAGGATGATGTCGCGGTTAAGGATAAGGATGATGTGGATAATGATATGAATGATGATGATAAGGTTTGAATTCCACTGACCTAGAGATTTAACAGGAAATGTATTGTTTTCTTCCCTTAAAATAATATACCAGTGTTTCTTTTAACCTGATCTCTATCTCCTGTGCCATTAATACAAACAATTCCTTTAGATTTATATGTTTAGAAAGGAGTTCTTAGGGCATTTGTTTAACTCTGTCAAGAATGCTTGAAATGCATAACTGTATATGTGAATATTAAGCTTATCAACTTATAAACTTCTACTCCTATACAAATATAGATATTAATTTATAAATTCAGAAATTAGTTTTGCATGTAAATTCATTGACGGAATGTAACAGTTGTATCTAAACTTCCATGAGTTTTGAGTAAACATGTATTCGGTGCTTTTCTAAGAACAGAGAAGCATGATTAGATGTTAATCGTGTGTAGATGTTAATCATGTGATGTGGTGGATACAGAATAGATTAGAAAATTACTGGGACAAATAAGGGAGTTATTTGTCATTTGTCTCTAATACCAAGAAATTTCCCAGGAATTGGCCTCATCACACAATTGTTCTTAGACATCGTCCAACAATTTAAGCAACTTAGTTGATTGTAACTCACTTTTCTGCTCCTAGAATGCATTTTGAGTCGTTTGCTCCATTCTTATGCATTTACACAAGAACCCTGGGCCAGCAGTTTAAATTTCACAATGCCGCACAATAATGTTGATTACCAGGCTCTTTAGGGGACTTGCGTTGCATTTGACTTAACCTCGGAAGTGGGAAGTCAGAGCTGGAAATCATGTCATTTTTCATCTTATATATTACGTACAAGAAGTGCTAATTGTGATTTGGTTTGAATTGCTGAACTTAGGAGATGAGGAAAGAACCCCAAGCTCCTGAGTAGGAATTCAAATTTTAGAAGAATTAAAAAAAAAAAAAAAAACAAAAAAAAAAAAAAAAAAAAAGTTTTTCCTACTTAGTGGTTGGAATACATAATAATAATAATGCCTTTCATGACATGTTTGTGACTTGTAATTCCCTGCATCCAACCATTAAATGCCATATACCAGTCAAAGCTAACACCCCCTCAACTTGAAATTTGTACTGGTCAGTTTGGGGTAGTCTTCTCCCAGTTCCTTCCCATGGCTGCTCACACTGTGTACAGTGTAAACTGCCCCTTCTCTACTTTTAAATGAGTTTACAGCAGTATTGGCTTTAGCTCCATTAATATACAGACTACTAAATCTGTAACATTTGACTTTACTAACTGCTGTTTAGATATAATCAACATTAGTTTTTACTCATATAATTGGCTAACTAACTACTTGCTATTGTTGGCTTGTATGCTTTACTGCTGTTTCAGTCCAAAATGTTGCATAAATTTTTGAAGTTCACTTCAAAAAGACACTCAGGTCTGTAACTGAAAAAGTGATTTTGAAGGACCAACTTGTAATTTATTTCTCGTAACAAATCATAAAATGACCATGAAATATCATGAGAAATTAAGGAAACATGCTAGGGTTAATATAGTCAAAATATTGGGTTCTCCGACAACAATGCTATGGTCAGTATATGCTTTCCATTCCGTGATGGAATTTCTGTTTGTATTTTGGCCTGTGTGAATCTGCCCTACTGCACAATTCCCTATACCCTTTTGACACCTTGGGTTGCCAGATATAAAAGAAATGGTCAGGAAAGGTAACATGCTGGAACAGTTAGTGTACCCCACCCAAAAAGCCTCGACATCCTTCTACGACCAGAGACGCATTAAAATGTGGATACATATTGATGATGCATTTGAAAGATGGAGACTAGATTCTAATATGGGTGCTGTGTTGGCTAATTTTCTGCTGAACAAGTAACCATTCAGCTTCAGCTCAGGTTAGCTAACCTTAATGTATTGCTCATGCCTACTAGAATGGTTAGGGATTTTTAGTAATTTAGTACCCTTTGAGTACTCACATTCATGCTTTGTTGTCCGTGTGCAGCTGGGTTATCAAAGCAGTGAGTATTTGAGACACACAGCTGGTGAAGTGATCACTACTAGTGCTAACTAGCTACTAACGCAGTCATTCTAACACACACGGATGCTAACTGCCTTCAGTCACACCGGAGGAGTTTGTTACTGTATATAGCCGACTATGCATCTAGCTAACACAGGGCCATGAGTATGGTTTTAGATTTACATACGGACATTTTCCAAATGGCAAAAGGCTTCTTTCAGTATTCATTACTCGTTATATATTTGTACTGGGCTTCTTCCATGTTGTAATTGCAATCAACCGGTAATTACATTTGTAGTTAATTGCTAGTTAATTGCTAGTTAATGTCATGGACATGAGTGCCATGCCACACCCCGAGCTGCTCCGCCACTGGACTATAGGCATGGAATTCAGTTCCCAGGTTGCACCGTGGTTCTGTAGTCAGCTGTTCCACATTTTGGCTGATTACAAACTCTGTATTTAAGGAGACAACTCCTGCTATGACTTTGCGAGGTATTATTTAGCACATACATCTCTTTCTGTGCCCAGCTGATTGTCATTTTGCTCTTGCGAATTCTGGTTTTTTGATTCTGGCCTGTTTGTCAGTTTGTTGTATTTTTGGAATTGCCTAGGGTGTATTATTTGCAGATTGCCTGATTTTCTGTCTGTTTTGGACTGATTTGGAGTTGTTTGCTGGTGTTTACTTAAATAAGCTGTTCACTGAATATGCATCCTGCCTCAACATCCCATTTGTAACAGTTAACTTGGGCACAAGGTTTTGGAGCATGCTGCACAGTATATGCTGAGCTAAAACTTACATTCTCATGGCCTCGACAGGGTCTTTAAAAAAATCCATGTGAGCTGATTTATAATTTCCAAATAATAACAACATTGTAAACATATTCATTAGCTGATCAACTTACAATGTAGAACATCCTCCCTTGCCATTATCAAAGTTTAAAGACCATGTAACGCAAATCCAGAGATTTGTTTCTAAACTCCTTATACATGGTAGAAAATAGTTGCTTAAAACATGTGAATAGACTGTAAACTATTTATTATTGAACTGAGTCAGAGCATCATTTTTTTCATCATTTTTGTGTCTGGATATTTTTGGGCGGGTCACAAATAGTGGCTTGATGACATACTAGAGCCATCTATTTAGCATAATCCCTCCCCATTACCATTTATAAACATTAGAGCACATTGGCATCGATGGTTCTCCCGCTCATTTGTGAGTTATTATACATCTATCGGTACAGTTTGCTAGCTAGCCATGCCTTACTTCTGCAAATATGTCTTCCCTGGATGCCAGAAATTGCTGAACACCTCAGTCACTTCACAGAAACCAACCATATCCCTCCCCAGCCTTTATCAGTCAGTAATACACATTAACTTGCATACTTGGGAGAAGTACAAGACAGAAAATTACTATTGTTTCAGATTAAGAGGAACAAGGTTGATTCTCGGGTAGGTCTGTGTTCTTTGGCTCTGAATTGGATTCATGATCTGATGGCTCAAAAATCTTCAGCTGTACAACTCTGTGCTTTCAGCAGACATGCTCCAGTGTCTCAAAGAAGAGAATACTGCTTATTTTTTCATGATCTTGAATATGTTCTTTGAGATTTTTTTAATATAATTTAAATTTTTCTTGGTAAAAAATAACACATTTTTCTGTGGTGTGACAAGCTCTGAATACACACTGTTTTGCTGCTTAACACGGACTTTAACGTTGCACTCGTCTTCAGTGGTTCAGTGTCCTTAACCTGGCAACTTGCTTGAGTTTCGAATATGGGAATTCGGGTGGGCGACGGGGAGACAGCCCTCTCCAATATTTTGAATTTGTACTGCAGTAGCCATTTTGAACTGAACTGAACACTGAACTGACAGTGTTACATAGTGGTCCTTTAAAGTAGCTTTTTAGTTCTCCCATCTATAGGTTGGCCTAATGTGAAAGAAAAGTAAACACAGTACAGACCTTTAACCTGGCACCATGGGGGAAGGGTTGACGTTTTTAGTGGTCAAGCTGATTGTTGACATGTTATCACCAGTAGATGTAATAGAAGGATGAGTTTTACCAGCTGCAATAGAGTCTTCTTTTTACATGATATAGTGTTCCAGATGGGGAAAAGTACTACTTAAATAATTGTGTTATGGTTGCATATATAAATTATTCTAATTTTTATCCCAAGTTTTGGCTTTCTCATCTAAAGATGGACATCACTAGTAAGCTCAACTTGAGGAATCATTACAGTATGCAATCATTCATACGTTAACATTTGTTTTTGTTTGGTATTTAATATTATTTGAATGACATAACTATGCAGCTGCATTGTTTTAAAATGTGTAGAATTATGAAATAAAATTTCAATATTTAACAAGATTGTCAGTATTTTAAAATGTGGGTACATCAGAGTAACAGTATATGATACGATACTGTGAACATCCAGCAGCAAGGCATTGAGAAGGCATATCACATTATATGACAGAAATTATCCTTTTATTCAAGATTTTATTCTTGCTTCCAATCGCTTTGTTCATACATGGATGTAGAACTAGTCGTGTGTGTAGGTACTAACAAGGAAAATTGCTTTAACTTTCTGAGATTAGTGTCAGGTGTAAGCATTGCATTAATTAGCTGCATTAATAATTGTCAACAGAATGTCTTCACAAGGATTGTAAGGATTGTATGTGGGTGCAATATAAACAAAAACAAGGGAAACTGTCTCATTTGCTTGATCAGGTCACAATTTGGTCAACAAATTCTTGTGGGAAGGTATAGAGTGTTTTTACTGATTACCTTCCTCTTCATAATTAAGTTTTTTGTTAATTGTTGTTCTGTAGCGGTGTTGAATCCAACTAATGCTGGCATGCAAGCACCTTTGGGAACGGTGGGCACTAGCCAGCCAAGTGTGCCTAATATCAGCAGCACCACAAATATAGACCCAAGCTCCATGCAAAGAGCCTATGCGGCTCTTGGACTCCCTTATGGAAACCAGCCTGCAACACAAACGCAGGCACAGGTTCTGGGCCAGCAGACCCCACTGACACAGCCACATCAGCAGCAGCTTCGTCCATTGAACTCTCTGGGTAATGCACACCAGATCAAGATTTGTGTGATAGTCAGTTCATGTAACATGTAAAAAGTATGTTATGCATTTTAAGCTTGATATGGGAATTTTGTTCTAAATTTTCTAAATTATGTACTGTATTTTTTATTTAGCTAAGACCAAACTTATTTGGTGGCATGAAATGTGATTACTGACAAATGCCATAAATGGAAAAACAGGCTTATTGACCACTGTGTAAAATCACAGACGTAAAAAGTGCATAGAATTTCTGTAAAATCCACATGTAACGTTTCCTTTTTCATTTTCATCCATTTCAGTTTCATAAATGCCTTTGCTGCTTAACCATCTAAAACAAAACTTCATTGCATTTGGGGGGTGTGTATGTGTATTGGTTATGTGGCGTGTGCGTGTGTGGTCTCTGCTGGCCTTTTTAGGCACTAATCAGATGAACCTGGGAGGTAATGGTATGAGCATTTCCACTTCTGATCAGACGAGTCTCCACACTGACTCACCCCTCTCCTCATCCCTGAGCAACAAGTGAGTCTGACCCCTTTTCACCTCTCACCTCTAACTTCATGCTGCTTTTAATTTGCCTCAAAAGTAGAACAGTGGAATTCAGGGTTGCGCCATTTTCCTTTCTGGCTACAAATCAGAAAAGAATTGACACCCTCATGAAAGTTTGTATATTGATGCTCTGTCCTCTCACCATAGTCTCATGCACTAGCAACATGCTAGCCAGCTAAAGTTGTGATGTGAACATTCATGATGTATTTAACTTCTCACCATATATCATATAACCAATGTTCTAGATTTAACCAGCAATGTACCTGTATGTTGATTGAGCTAAAGCATATATTATTATAATGCCATTTAACAGTAGTGATGGGGTATTTTATTTAGCACATAACTGAGGACCCCTCCCCTGTTAGTAGGTATTACAACGCTGATTCCAAAAAAGTTGGGACGGTGTGTCAAACGTAAATAAAAATAGGATGCAATGATTTGCAAGTCCATTTTGACATGTATTCAAATAAATGCAATAAAAAGTGAAGGTATTTACTATTCAAACTGATAGATCTTGTTGGTTTTATAAATATGCACTCCTACTGAAATTGATGCCTGCAACATGGTGCAAAAAAGTTGGGACAGTTCAACAAAAGTTTGGGAAAATTGTGAAGGCACAACTTTCCCAGTCCTAGCAAGTGATGGCATCATGATTGGGAATGATGGGGACATTGTTGTTCACAACCGAGGAAGAGGCAAGGTTCATCAGCATACAATTACTTAATAGTTCAGTTTCTCAACATACAATTCCAAGAAATTTAGGGATTTCACCATCTATAATCCATGATATCAAAAGATTCAGAGAATCTAGAGAAATCTCTGTGTGTGGGCCAAGGCTGAAAACCAACACTTACTGGGTGTTGTTAAAAGAAAAGGTGATGTAACACCATTCCAAACATTCCCCTGTCCCATCTTTTTGGAGCCTTTTGCCATTTTTTTAAACCCATTGAATTAATGCTGAAAGTCTACATATCAGTTACATCTCAGTGGCTTATTTTCAAGTTCACTGTGGTGGTGTACAAAGGTAAATTTCAAACAGTCACTGTCCAGTACATTTGGAGGAGACTGTAAGCAATCAGAATTTATTTACTAGAGCCATGGTAGACTCATGGTGTAGTGGTATTGTGCCACTTTTGTATTGTGAATCTAGCCCATCCTTTCCCATTCCTAATGAAATATTTCCCAAGATTAAGTGTACACCATGCAGGCTTGTCAAAAATATTTTTTTTTACTTTTGTTGTCACTTTTTATCATTTCAGCTATATTGTATAATTGCTAAATATAATGTTTTTTCAGCCAGCTGATGTCAGATGGCTCAACTTTGAGTGGAATGGGGAATCTGCCATCAACAACAGGACCATCCATTCCTGGCATAAAGAAGGCCTGGCATGAACATGTCACTCAGGATTTGCGTAACCACCTTGTGCACAAACTGTGAGTGGAATAATCAGTTCAACATAAAGTACAGGACTAATTTCAATTTTGTTTTGTTTGTTCTATGCTTGCCACATATGTTAACCTTCATTCAACATGTGGTTCAGCTGTCTATTGAAATAGGTATACAGATCTAACACTCAGTCTACCTTTTCTTATCTCGCATAGAGTTCAAGCCATATTCCCCACTCCAGACCCTGCTGCACTGAAGGACAGAAGAATGGAAAACTTGGTTGCTTATGCCCGAAAGGTGGAGGGCGACATGTATGAGTCTGCCAACAGCAGGGTATATCACTTCAGCTAGCATCACCCTGTTATATCAAGATAGAATGCATGTGCATGACTTTTTTTGACTGGTTTTTATTTTATTTATTTTATTTTTTTTTTAATTCCTCTTCTTGCCTGCTCCTGAAAGAATTCTGTCCAATCTGACCTGTTCCTGCAGGTGCTTCTGTTTATACATGCACACAGTAATTCCTGGTGAGCTTATTTCTAATGAACTCTATTCCCCAAAAATATAGAGAAATAGAAATTCTCTTGACAATATCTAAAAAAAAATTTAACTTTGGATTCATTGATTAATTTGGTGTTCTAATATATTGAATAAGATATAGTGTAACTATTTGTCATAATGACTGTTGGGCTTTAATCCTAACTTTGCACGATGGATCTATAGATCTTTGTCTCTGAATTTATCATGATTTGTCATTGCACCGTAAAAAGGGCTGTGTGTGTGTGTGTGTGTGTGTGTGTGTGTGTGTGTGTGTGTGTGTGTGTGTGTGTGTGTGTATATATATAAACACACACACACACACACAAATAAATA
>JAQQZR010001019.1:0-12266 GCA_030068235.1 Notoglanidium macrostoma | reverse complement strand
CCTGGGTGACCCGGGGATCGAACCCAGGACCTTCTTGCTGTGAGGCGACAGTGCTAACCACTGCACCACCGTGCCGCTCATATTAACATTTTGAATAAAATTAACATCAAAAATATATTCACGCACTGTAGTACCAGTGTTTTGGCTTTGTCTTTCACACTGAAGTGAAGGAGATACAAATTAGAGAAAGTGTTAATTTTATCTGTGTGCATGTATGACATCTATTAAAACTGCTTATCTAATAACTATATTAAGAGTCAGTGTGATACACAGTGAATCAGGAGGTGGATTTTTTTTCTTTTTTTAGTTTTGTACTGTTTATGCGAGTTAGCAAATAAGGTACCGTGATAAACTCCTGAGGAATTAGTCCTCTTACACTGGACCATGAGCTTAGATAACATTGTTCCCTGTTTAGTTTGAGTATGTTATTGTCATGGTTTCCTCTTTCATGCGCTCAAGTTTTGATTTTTTTGTCCCTGTTCCTGTCACCAGTCTGTTACCTGACTGTGTTCACCTGTTCTGTGTTCATCCTTGATTAGATTGTCTGGTTACGATTGGTACAAATAAAGCTCACACCTAGCTTACATCATTTTGTGTTGTCGTTCCCATGGTAATAAGCGCCTTGTGCTTGTGTTTGTTTTCACTTTGAGTCTTGTCTCCGCCCACTTGCTTGTTTCCTGGTTGTGTCCAGCTGTTTTGTAATAGTTCTTGAGTAGTTTGCCCACTTACACCTTCATTATGGTTGTGAATCATACATTTGCACCATCTAGTTCTGATCTGTGCTCCCAATGTTTTGTTTTCTGGCTTCTGATTATGGATACTCCTTGTCTGATGATGTGTAATGGTTAATTGACCCCTGCTATGAACTATGATTTTTGGAGTACCCTCAATCAACCATACTCTGGCTTGTGTCCTGCCTATAATACTCAAATGCTACGTTCTGTCTTTGTATGTTTTCTTTTTTCTGCTCAGTGAGTATAAGCAGTAGGGACAATAACACAATACGGAGCAGCGTAATATTATTATTGCACATACTAATTCATCTCATGTTAATACAACTATGCATGAGTGCATGTCAATCCAAATTGCTTCTTGTTTTTCCAATGGGGGTGCAGAAGTCCAACACAGAGTCATGTGTTCTTTAGTCAACTTTTTTTAGTGATAAAACATTCTTACTCCTCAAAACGTTAAATCATTATTTATAGAGAAGTAAATCGTCACTGAATAGGAGACAATAATTGCATGGCAGTTTAGGAAAAGTCTTCAGATTGCGCTGCAGCAAAATTGTCTATACATAATATACAAAACTGTAACATCTCAGCTTTGAGAAAACATCATTTTAACAAAATGACATAGAGAATGGTGTAACCTTGTCTTGGTGTCCACCTTTCAGAAATATTGTTGTGTAAAGAACCAGATTGACAAATGTGGTATTAAAAACAATCAATTTGACTAATGATGTCTAAAACCTTGATAGCCAAGTATGATTTTCCAATGTTAATGTCACACTTTAATCAAGTTGCTGGAGTTATGAGCCTCAGTAAAATGGACATTCATCTAATCAGTGAACTTACTTATGGCTCTTTATGCCAGCTGGCATGTAGGGCAGAAGCTAATGATCTCCACTTCTGTCTGTTCTGGTCCAGTGTCTTTATAATACACCCAGGTGTGGTGCAAGGTCTTTAGCTCTCCCTCCACTGTCCAATGCCAGGTGTTCATGGGTCGGCCTCTTTTTCATTTTCCTTCTGGTATCCAGTGAAGGGCAGTTGGGTAATGCTGTACTGCTCTCTTCAAATGACATGCCCAATCCATTTCCAGCACCTTCAAAATTGATGGTGGGCATGTTTTCTTGTTTGGCCCAGCCAAGTAGATGCTGGTTGGAAACTGTGTTGGGCCCAAATATGTACAGTATACTAATCCATTAAATTTATAACTCAAATGTCAAGATAGCTGTAAGGCAAATTTTCTTCAGGTAAATCTTGACATGCTGATCAAGTTGTGTTGGGATGTTTATTGCAAATTATTATTTGTTTCATTTATTAAATTGTAATATGCAGTATACTGTTAAAGCGATACCACTCTGTTACTTTTGCCCTGTCTCCTATTAGGGGCAGTTGAGGGTGCCAAACTCTCTGTGCCTGGAAACACTCTGTCACAGGAAGCAACGTTTTTCATTATTATTATTATTATTATTATTATTATTATTATTATTATTATTTAGCTTTAATTATTGGAAGAAAATGATAATTCAATTTCAATTTTATTTGTTGAAGGAAAACTCCCTGAAATAAAATGAGGAAGAAATCTTGAGAGGAACCAGACTCAAAAAGGAACCCATTCTCATTTAGGTGACACCTGATTGTGTGATTATAAATAACTCGCTTCTATAACTGTGTGTTCTATGGTGAAGAGTTCATTTATGTAGGCAGAAAATTCATTATAGTTTTTACATGAAGTCTATTTAGCTGAAGTTATTAACTGCTCACTGATGGAGACGTGAGTGCAAAACTGTTCGTAGCAGTAGAGTTCCTCAAGTTATCATGTATCATGTAGGTCTAAGCTATTGTAGCAAAGATGCTTGCATCAACAGCAGTCCAAAGCCATCTGCACTGTTCTAAGTGTATCTTTAGGCGGTTCATATGGGACCATCCTCAGCAGGAGTGAGCGGTCTCTGGATGATGGGAACTCCAACCAGAAGTAGGGTATTAGGATCGATCTGGCAGGTCCAGAGGGCAGAAGGGGTCAGGATCACTGGTATCTTAGGAGCAGCATGTGGAGATAAAAAGAGAGAGAGAGAAAGAAAGAGAAACATGAATTGTTAGGCGTGCTCATTATCATGAAATGGTTAAGAACACCGTATATCATGAGTGTAAGCAGGGACTCTGGCAAGGCTAGCTATGACATCATGACTAGCATAACTAGGACAGCATCCAAACATTCCAGTTTACCAAAACACTCTATGCCTGAGAACCATCCATATCTGCTCCTTAACCTAAGAAAAAAGCTATTAACAAAAAGATTTACTAAATAAATTTGTTTTCAGCCTAGACTTAAACATTGAGATTGTGTCAATTGGAAGGCTGGATAAGTACATAGTTACCCAATTACACACACAAAAAGATGAAAGTGAATTGGGAAGAGCAAGCTGGAAATCACATTAGTAAAAAGTCAGTCAAAATGAGTTTGTGTTTATTGAAAAAATGTATTTCCATTATTTTAATATTCAAGTTCTTATTTAATGACCAATTTCCAGATCAAACTACTGCCACTTTTGTGCTATTGGTTTATTAGTTTTAGTCTTGTGTGATCATCATCACTGACTTCTGCTGTCAAAGAAGACGATGGATTGCAGCATCTTTGGTGTCTGAAGAGGCCAATCCTAATGTGGCAGCCTTTTCTGCATCTGGCACACTTGAATATTGACACAGGTGTTTGTAGCGCTGCTTTCAATTTTCTGGTTTGGCGCTTTTCTTTCTGGTGGTTGTTCCTTGTTTCTTTGTTGAATTTGATGCCGGCCATCCAACACTGTGGTTCCACCTTCCAGAAGTGTTTTTTTTTTTTTGCTTTGAAAAAATCCCTGGAGATCAGCAGTTTCTCAAACCACCAACCAACATGGTCAGAGGCACTGAGATAACATTTTCCCTTTGTTGAAGCTTGTTTGTGAAGGCATCCTGTAAAAATAATATGTTATCCGCAGAAATGTCTTCCAGGTAAAACAGCACTTCCAAGTTTCCAAGGACTCTGCACCCTCGCTGTGTGTCATGTTCCAGGATAGCTGAAACTGCGTTCGTTTTCCTCCCTCAGCCTTTTGAGGACATGTCTGGACCAGTGCCAGTTCAGAGGCTTTTTCAGGTCATCTGCACTACATAAATTAGATTGCCATGGCGAAATCTCGCTTGGTGGTTCCTCAAGGCCTCACAGGTATTAGATGTCGCCAAGGAAATGAAGCAAAGCAAAAAAATCCTGGAATAAACAGCAGGTTTATGGCAAGACATGATGGGAAAGAGACAGGATTCTGCACAGTCTATTATGGTGCCATTTCACACCTGATATACTCGACTGTACGAGTTTTATACGTGTATGTATGAGTCTGTATGTGGTGTAATGAGTCTGAGACTATAACAAATTGAAACACAACAGAATGTGAGGGTGAGGCATAGAAATGTACGGTGACATTCAGTGGAGAAATTTGATCCAACAGGGGCATGCTAGCACAGGATATCGCTCAGGGCCATTTTTGGAAAAGAACAGCATGAGGAACATTTTCCCAGGCTCATAAACTGTCATAATGTTGGCATTTTCTATTTTACCACCACTAGCGACCTGTTTAGAAGAACGCCATGGTTTTTCACACTTATTGTACCTGTCACTCTGGCCCACATTTAGATATTTCATTTTCCAATGATGTGCAACTTCTTTAGACAAAGTGCTGCTTTGTAACCAGAACATTTCTTTTTTAATAACGTGCCTCTGCATTGCAGGCGCTTGTTTGCATAACCATATATTTTATATATAGAATAAATGTTTGCTGTTGAAAAAAAAAAACCGAGTTTATGGGTTTTCCATACTGGAATGTGTTCTCGCAGCTCATTATCTTGGATCTGGTTATGTCTACAGTCCAGAGTGATTTTTGTTCACCTCTACTGGTCTTCCTTACTTTAGTTAATTTTGCATCTGAACCATTACCAACTGTACTTGTGCTATAGGTGTGAGCTTGCCAGTAAAAGAGCTAGTGCACGGTTTATGATGCTTCCTCCTCAAACTTCATGGCAGATGTCAAACATACATCAATGTTTTTATTGACGTGAATACAGCTAGGTTTTTTCCTTAATACAGTCATGTATCTGAAAGCGTTTAATTTTGCTTTCTCTCCTCTGAGGCTTCCACATAATTAACCTCTTATTAGTTACAGAACATAGAGTGCTGAGTCAGCATTATGGTATTATGCTTGTCGTCTATAATGCAAAGTGTAACTTCAGGGTCCCCAGTTTGATCCTGAGTTCTGGAAACAGTGTCCACTTAGGTTCCCTTTGGGTCCTCCAGTTTCCTCCATCGCTCTAAACATGCCAGTATGTGGATTGGCTAAGCTAAATTGCCTGTAAGTGTAAATGAGTGTGTGCATGGTGTCCTGTGATGGACTGGCTTTCCAGGATATATTCCTGCTTCATGTACAGTGTTCCTTGGCTATTGATGCATTTGACTAAAATTCATAACTCATCCAACCTCCAACCCCCAAAAAGAAGAAAAGAAAAAAACAGAAATTCCTACTTGGAATTCAGAAAGTTACGTCAAAATCAACATGGCTGCTCACAGCATGGAAAGTAAACAAAATAGGCTGTTTTCCGGAGGAGAAAATATGCACTGTTCCTAACAAAAGAACATTTTATTCTGATCAGGGCTGAGGTGGATCTGGAGCCTATCCAGGGAACACAGCACTGTAAAAGAATTTACTGTAGACGTTACAATAATTTACTAACAACCTGGGATGTCAATAATTGAATCAACATGAGCTAGTAGAGCTAGTTTATGAGCTAATATAATTTACGGACATTTTTTACAGTGTGCGAGGAGAGAATACACCCCAGAGGGGATGCCAGACCAGCACGTATATTGGCTCAAAACCGTTCTCGCACACAAAAGTAAATAGGAAGGAAATTTCTTCTTACTATAGTTATTGGATAAAAAAAATGCCACTGACTGTATTATCAACAACCTACTGACCCTTGTAATTGTCCACGAGGTCATTTCAAATGAAAAACTGATTTGCTTGTCCCGGACACCCAGCCCAGTGTGTACATGAATATAATATTTTGACAAAAGAATTAGCAAACTCCCTGTTTAAAGATGCATAGAACTGAATGCTAAATTTCTGGCCTGGGTTAGCAAGCTAAGCTGTTTGCTCACGAGTGCAGCTCAACAAGAAACACGCTCAGTGTCTGTCCTGTCTAATGCAAACTTTAACATGATGAGGGTTTATGTTACTAGTGTGATTCATTTTTTTTTTTTTTCAGTACCAAAAAGTTCACATGTTAAAGTAGCAGCACATTTTTTAATCCATCTATCTGTTTTCTTACATCACGCAGAGTGTCTGTCATACAATACCCTGGCAATTAGTTGTTACTATAAAAATAATAATGTATTAGAACAAGCACGTTAATATAATGCTGTGTAAATCACTCTTCTGACCAGTCAGAATTGAGAATTCAACAGTACTGTACTATAGGAGTATAAAACAAGTGTAAAGTTTCATCGAGTATAAAACAACAAGGAATTTCTATTTAACTCTCGTTTAGGACACTGAGGGTTAAGACACCGATGTAAAGCTATTTTTATTCTCAAAACATTTTTCTCTGCTAAAAATACATTTCTCTTTTTCTTTTATTCATATTTGGAATGCTTGCTTCGTGACTAATAGCTGTCATTCCGCTGTGTACCGGGCTTTAGTAGCCGAGCCTATGTGTGATTGCAGAGCAGGGCTTTGGAGAACTCTTGGCATCATATTGTGGTCAGAATTTTCCTCAGCTCATCCTTCAGATGAAAAAGAATAAAAAAAAGAGGTGAAAGACCGCAGACAAGAGCTGACACATGTATCCTGGCTGCTGTTGGATATTAGCTGTGTGACTCGGTCCAGTTCTCTGCTCGTTTCTGTTTGTCGTATTAGTCACTGCAGCTATGGTCTTGGTGATACCCTGGTTTAGAGCCATCCGTCTCTCCAGCCGAGCCCTTATTAACAGGATTTCCTTCTCAGTCTGAGTGCCATCAGCACTTATGAGATTGGAAAATCTTATTTCTCACTTCTTTTTCTTTTTCCTTGAGTGGGGATTAAATTACCATGCACACAGTTTTCACACTTCCATCTCTGAGTCAGGCTCCATCATGATGTCACGCCAGATATAATGAGAAAAGTGTTTTCCACCTGATCTCTCTCTCTCTCTCTCTCTCTCTCTCTGTCTGTCTGTCAGTCTCACTTCTTCCTGAACACTCAAAATATGCACTTTGGCTATCACTCTACCATAAAATCAAAGATGATATGGAAATGAAGTTGTTCATCCTCTGTGTATTTCTGTAGCCTTTTAATCTATTTGATTTGTCCTCGTAAAATCACTGTAGCTGTACAAGCATGCTCATTAGTCTGTTGATGAGGCATCACTTTCTCATTACCATTTGGATGGAATTTTGCCTTATGAACACTTAACACCAAATGACTTAATTCATGGAATAATACTAAATACTTTTTTTTCAGTATGTACTGTAACTGCACCTGTGTGGTTCAGAATAGAAATACTAATATTTTACTTTATCTAACACACCACATTCGATATATACACTATATACAGTTCTGTTCAAAAGTCCTTGGCACCCTATATGTTACATTTTAGATTCCCAAACATAACTTTTAAAAAGGAAAATTAGTATTTGGGGCAGCACTGTGGTGCAGTGGTTAGTGCTGTCGCCTCACAACAGTGACTATTGTGTGATTGGTCAGTTGTCCAAGTGCTACAGCTCTCCTTTGGTTCCGTCAGTTTGTGCCTAGCAACACAGTTTAGCAGCTGCAACCGAAGGGTCGAGTCTCTTTTCTTTTTTAATGTTGTCAAACAGTGCTGGAGTTAGACTGGAAGGTAGAACCCTACAACAGACTGTGTTTTCCTCTCAGAAAGGGTTCCAAGTAGAACTCAGTTTGAGGGTTTGGAGGCAAATTACCTCTAAATAATTCAAAGAACCCTTGAGGTAGGTATGCTTCCCCGGAGTGTAAACTCTGAAAATGGTTTTATCGCTTTATTAACCCTGTCACTGCAGATTTAGTACCGCAAACTGTCACTTTACAACTCAAGAGTATTTAGCAGGCAGGAAAAAAAAGGTCCCTTGGTTATCCTTGGCTGATATTTTTATACCAGGTATACAGAATTTCCGCAAAGATCAAATATGTTTTGCGGCCTTTTAGAATGTCACATTCATTCATTCATCTTTTGTAGGCACTTAATCCTGGTCAGGGTCATGGTCGATCTGACGACAATCCTGGGTAAAGACTATTGAGTTGTCTAGGTTGAGCAGGATTCCTAAAACTGTGCAATTTCAAAAGTAAAAATTGTACAGTATTTGCCTTTACAGATGATGAAAATCTAGAAAATATACAGTTCAGAAAACTACAGTTTCCCATCAAATATAACTAAATTTATACATGAATATAATGTAAACTACATGTACACACTAGCTAGTGCATTTACAGTTGTGTATTTGTTGTTTTTGATATTGTAATAGGTTTCCCATGAACAATTAGGCTATGTTCACACAGCAGGCAAAAGTGGCCCAAATCCATTTTTTCTGCTAGGCTGTTGCACTATGGCTGTGTCTGAAACGTCCTACTGGATACTGCTCACATACTGATCTTTATGGAAAAGTAGTAAGTACTATTATAAAATAGAAAAATTTCAGTTTTGCAGTACACAACAGTTACCCTGATGAAAGGTAACTTCCAGCTTCCCACAATTTTCAAAAACATGATGGACAGGGGAAGCGGCTTTGACTCCAGTTCTGAAGGTAAATGTAAAATAAACAATAAATCAATTGCATAGTTTGGTGTATTTTCATATGCTTTCTAGTTTTTTTTTAAAGAAAAAACAGCCTAACTGAAAGCTAGCAAATGCTAGCTAACTAGCTCGCTATTCTAAATGAATGGCATGTTTGCTAGCTAAGCTAGATTGTATTTATGCAGGATACATTAATAAGATCGCTAGCTAACATTTGCTAGTAGCAATAGCTGGGTTTCTGATTTACTGCCGGCAGCCCCCTGTGTGACGCAGATGTGACTGAATGGATGTACTATTTTTTATATTTATTTATTTATTTTTACAGATACCTAATCTAGTGCATTACAGGGAAGATGTCATATCTGCATACTATACTGTATACTAGGGTAGGGAGTATGACCTTGGCTAGTATGCAGTATGACATACAAGTTACATGAATTCTGATATGTCTGTTCAGACAGAGGTCGCATTGACGTATCAGATATGAATTGGATTTCAGTACCACATACAAAATGATTGCCCAGACTCTAAATAAAAGTGTCAGATTTATTTAATTATTTATTTAATAATTTGTTGCCGTTCACACAGCCATGCAAGTAACAGACCTGTATCAGATTTAAAGAATAAGATCAGATTTGGGCCACTTTTACCTGCTGTGTGAATGTAGCCTTAATGTAATAGATTAATCTCACATTCCGGTCGCTGTAGCCCTACTGTACAACTTTTATGAATAGATACTTTATACAGATTCTCAGTGTTCAGGAATTGTATAAGATTTAGTTTCTCAATATGTTGCATGTGGGAATATTACAGATGCAGTGCTGTCATTGTGCAGTCATTAGTTGAAATCTGCCACCTTGTGTCTGTTTTTCTCTGCAAACAGAAGTGTGAAAGAAAAAAGGATCTGAAATTAACCTTCATCCAGATGACTTACTGTAAGCTTTAAAGCTGGCACAACATTTAAAAAGTGAATTAAAATTTTTTTTTTTTAAAAATGACTTTTTGGGGGCTCAGTTGTATGACAACTTCATCTTTTGGAGAACTACTTACAAGTCTGCTATAATCTGTAAACACGAAGAACACTTTGCTTCTGCGTAGCTGAACACTGGAATTGGCCGTCTTGGACAAGCAGAATCAATTCATCCTTAACTGAGTTTTAAAATCCACTAAAGGTGAAACGGAACCATTATATTTCATTTATTTTCTTAAATATAATTTTATTTATTATCAACACTTTTATCTGAATGCAATTGATTTCGGATCATATTTTAATATACAGTATTACAGTTTCAGTAATGTTTCTTAACATAGATAAGATTCCAAGCCAAAAGTGCGCTTGAATGTTATGTCCATTATTAAGTGATGTAAAGGGAAATTTTAAACAGCATCATCTTCATTTTTAGAAACAATTGAGAAAACAATATTTCAGCATTACATAACTATGGCTTTAGAACTCATTTTAAATTAGATTTTAATGATTATTATGCTATTTGTATAATAGATGAGCACGTAAACTGTACTTATTTATTTATTTATTTATTTATTTTAATATTGCAGGTTTTTTTTTGATAATGTATTTTGCTAGTACAGATACCTTGAAATAAAATGTTAAAGAATACCGATATTATACTTCAATATAGCTCACATTACATAAAACGTAATACATTTTTATGTCCGTATTAATTCATGGACATAGTAATTTCCTAAAGATGTAGTCATGGGGCCATTCCAGGGTTATGGATGTGACATTTGCACTAACATTGCCTAATAAAATGTCTCACAGCAGTGATGAGTTTTGGATCGATGACTCAATTTGTTATATAACCTCTTGAGAAGCACGCAAAAATTTAATAAAGACTCATGTTTGACTGCATTAGGGGACATAAAATGGACAAACTTTTGTCTGAGACAACACATTTTCTACGAACTCTGGGAATCTTAAATAGCAGAAACCATCGTATGTAAAACATGTAAGAGAACACTAAGAAAACTTGGTGTTGTACAGCATGTATTTGATGTATATGTATGATGACATTTATGATGAAAGTAGTTTGTTCCTGTCTTCACAACTTTATTTTTCCATGGCGAGGTTGACATTTGTACAGAATTGACGTCATATAGTATTTATGGAAATATTTTGGTTGAGACATTATTTGATAGCAACAATATCTCCATTACAGAGTGTCTTTGTATGATGCATTTTATGTTTATCTATATTCCTCTAAACTGTAACATAATTACATCTAAGAAGTAATGAAGAATTTTCCACAGACCACCAGTTGGGGCCAATCATTACACATTATCCTGAATACAGATATAATATATTTAGGCATTAATAGTTTTCCCCGTATAGGACAGACACATTAAGACAGTCAGCAGTTTTCTTCATCTCTGGTTTTGGCAGCTGCACCAGTCTTACTTAATTATAAATGTATAATCTTCATATTTCCTCATTATTATATCTTTTCCGTCTGTATTGAAATAAGTTATCTAGGACTTTCTCAAGCTTCACACAATTGCCTGTGCGAGTGTGCTCAGGGATTCATGACGCACATGCATTGAATTTTCACAGATTTTTGAAAGATTATCTGCAGATAACATTCCTTTTCCTTATCATAATTCATAATTCATGTGAAAATGTAAATAAAAAGCACAAAATCTCACCATCTCATTCCATCAGTTATCATGTGGCCTGTAGTGTCTTATACCAATAGCGACTTTTTTTATCAATACTCCTCAAATGTCATCCCTGATCATGTACATAACAGTCTAGCAAGCTAATGATTGCTTCCATATGCTGAACAATATGTGTGAATGCTAACACTAGTTGCTCTTATAACTCAGAGCAAGAAAATAATACTATTCTAAAGGTTAAAAATGCTCTCGTGTAATTACCTCTACGAAGAAGGTTATATTTTCGGTGCAATTCAGTGTCTGTTGTTAGTAGGATTGGTCGAATCCTACCAAACCGATTTCCAGGAAACTTGGTGGCAGGGTGAAGCATGGGCCAAAGTTGAACCTGTTAAATTTTAGAGTGGATCTGAATCACGGGGCAGCTCCATGAATTTAGTTTCCCTTTCCCTAATGTTGCAAGATACAGTTTTAAGCCTTGGTGGAAGTATGCACTAAACGATGCCATACATCTTAAAATCCAGTAGATGGCAGTAAAGTTTAATGGTGACAAAACATAACCAATGTAGAAATATGATGACTCCATCAGAAATATATCCAGACATATAAAGTGGTCGCAGTTGCAGATTTGCATATCGTAGAAGAGTCGGACATTGTCCTTGGCGGAGGTCTGCGCTCTCCATGTGCCTTTCTAGGTTTTCATTGTATTTGTAAATCAGTGTGTGAGCTGCAATGTCATAAAAGATTTAATTTCTAATTAATTTCTGAGTTGACTTTTTTGGTTTAAAATTATTTACTTAACTTGTTGATCTAGTTTCACTAGGGTTAACAGTTCTCTCTCTTCATAATCCCCAATGCCACTCCACTACCTGCTCATTACTAGTACCTGATACTTGCTCTATTTAAAGATAGTGATGCAGTAGCACTTTAGTCTGTCCAGCTCTATCACCTGTTCTATACATCTGTACGCTCTATTAACAGATCAGCTTCAACGTTCATATCCATCCATCCATCCATTATCTATAGCGCTTTTATCCATCTGGGTGGCGGGGAAGCTGGAGCCAATCCCAGCATCTTGGGGCGAGAGGCGGGGTACACCCTGGGCAG
>JAQQZR010001018.1:0-12269 GCA_030068235.1 Notoglanidium macrostoma | reverse complement strand
TAGTGGATAAAGGTGTACAATTTCCCAGTTTGAACATTTGTTATGTTATCTATGTTCTGTTGTGAATAAAATATTGGAATAAAAACGTCCCAACTTTTCTGGAATTCGGGTTGTATTAAATTACAAGGGGATCTCCAGTGCACAGTCCTCTTCAAGTCTTTCCCCAGGTTTTTGATAGGATTTAGATCTTCACTTTGACTCAGTCATTCCAAAACAACGATCATCTACTTCTGAAGCCATTCTTTTTTTTCTTGACTTTGTTTAGTATTTCATGTTGTAAGGTATTTCTTCATTTTCAGCAGTTCTGCAGGTTTTGTGCCAAAGCAGTTTGGAATTTGGAGCTATCCATAATTCCTCTATTTTTACTACAGCCTCAGTCCCAGCTGAAGAGAAACAGCCCAATAGCATGATGATGCCACCACCATGCTTCACAGTAGGTATGGTGTTCTTTGGCCAGGAACCTGTCTTGTATTTTAGACAAACGCATCTTTAAGAATTATGCCAATAGTTCTATGCCAAAGTTCTACTTCGGTCTCATTTGACTATAAAACATTTTGCCTCACTGTTTGTGGTGATTTATGTCAGCTTGGATGTTTTTTGTGAGAAATGGCTTACATCTAACAGCTCCTTAACCTTGATCTATGTCTTTTGGAAGACTTCATTCTGAGTTCTTCTTGTCCTCTTCATCAATTTTGGAAGAACATCCTGTTCTTGCTAACGTCACTATGCTGCCCCATTTTCTTGATTTGCACATCTCATGTTTTGAAATTCTTTTGTACCCTTCTCCTAGTCAATACGGTTTGACTTAAGAAGATTTCAAGTAAATTCTACAAAAACAGCTGATCTTATTTGGGGATCCGTATCACTTCATTGATGACAGGTGTTTCAGGGTGCTCTGAAAAGCTCACCAAGTTTGAAGAAATGCATATGGTAAATATGGTACTCCATTAAACAGTGCAGTATTGGTCTTCTTATTCTTTTTCATACCTCTCACATTACCTAAATCATCAAGGTACCCATCTTGAGGTGAACAAGCACCTGCTCCTGCTTCAAATCCTACTCCTGAGATACATAAACCATATCGATAAGATCTTCAAGTACCAACTTACAATTATACCATTTTTATTACTGCGAGTGAAGTGTACACCCAGTTCTTATGTATCATCCCATATGGTATCTTCTCCTACCATCCTGAGATCTCTGTACAGAATCCCTGATTAGCTTTAGCTGAGGTAATTGTTTCCCTTGCTGGCATTGGCCTTGCTTGCTCACTGGCCTATCATTGGCCCTTATTATTATTATTGTTATTATTATTATTATTAATAAGAAGAAGACACTCTGACAAATGTGGAAAAGATTTATGGCAAAATGGTGGTTTTACCTGGTCACAAATATGCAGGGCCAACATCAGTATGAGGAAGCCAGTGGAAGGATATTTGCCGTGTTTCCTTAGCCAGCTCTCGTAGACATACTTCATAAATTCAGGGCTCATGATCATTACCTTTAACACCAGCCAGGGTGGATGTTGTAAGCAGAAAATGTACCTTTTTTGACTGTTTTTTTTTTTTTTTAATAAGAACATAGCATCGCATCACTCATTGAAACAGCACTAATAATAATAATAATAATAAGTCATTGGCTGCTTTCAATAATCATTCTAGATACATATTGTATTATTGTGGGAAAAGGGGTTTCCCCGTATTTAACTCTGCATGGCATGACATTTTCAGAGATTCTGGTTTGGGTAGCTCTAAACATTTAAGGAATCAACTGTCATGCCCATGTGAAGAGCATTATTATCAAAGATGTTTACTCAACTTGTCTTTGTTTGCTTGTATTGTTCGTTTCACATTTTTATATGTGCTAAAGAACAAAACAAAAAAAGACACCACATCTAAACAAGAACCTCCGATACTGCAAACGCCATATGATGTACATATCAATGTCTCTTCCCAGCAGGAGTGTGACCTCACCGTGTAATGTTTTCACTGGTGAAGATACTAATGAGCCACTCCAGGTCCAATACTTTAAATGGCAGCAGCACTAGGTGGGTGGAGCTGTCCAGGTCCACAGCACTCTCAGGGTATATGGCTCGATGCGTTGTCTTGAAACCAACATCCCTTTCATAGCCTACAGTGGGACCCTGATTCATTCTATGGAGGAAGATCACACTTTGTCAAGGTTTTACATCTGTATGCACAAAAACCAAGGTTTTCTCCACTGAGCAAATTGGAGATAATCACAAAAGTTTAGGTAAGTAGGTAGACTGGTGGGTGGGTAGGCGGGTAGATAAGTAGGTTGGATTGGTGGGTGGGTGGGGAGGTAGGTAAATGGTAGGTAATTTGGAGGGTAGGTAGATAGGTGGGTGGATGGATAGGTTAATTAGTGGGTGGGTGGGTAGATCGATGGGAAAGTAGGTAAATGAGTTGGGTAGTTAGGTAGGGAATCATTTTTAATACCTGAAAATGAAGTCATGAGCATCTATTAAACGGCCGTAATGAGATCCGATCAGGTTGTCCGAGTTGCCCACCACAGCACAGATTCTGCAGCTATCAGGCCCACCATCACTGTAGTGTTCCTCATCAGGGAAGAGTGAGAACAGAGGCTCCACAACATCCCTCAGTTTCACTTTGTGGTACGGTTGGAGCTTCTGCTCACATATAAAAGAGTAGACTATTTAAGTATCTAGAAAACTTTTGAATGTTCTTTATAACAAGTGATAATTAGCCAGCTACCACAAAATGTGGCCGGTCACTACCATCCTAGTGAAGTAGCTAGTGTGACAGCAACACAGCTATTGCTTATTTTTGCATGATTTCATGCTGGACCATATTAATTACACATGTACGAAAAAGCAAATATTAGTCAGTTTTATTTTTACTTTCTCCATTAACACCATGGTGATAGTACCATGGAGCTCAACAGGGTTAATTACTGACCCTTCTGACACAGGGAAACAAAGTGTTGGTTGATTTCCAGGATACATGCGGTGGCTGTAAAAAGTCTACACACCCTTTTGCAGGCTTTTGTGATGTAAAAAGTGACTAAGATTAATCATATCAGATGTTTATCCCGGGTTAATAAGAATTGGTTCATTGATAAAAGGTGTGTGAAGTATTTTTGAATGTGACTGGTTAATTCTGAGCAAAGTCACATTCTCCAAAAACAATAGGGTGCGCGCACTTAACCAACCAGTTTATTGAAGGTATTTTTCTTTTTCTTTCCCCCTTGAATGCTATTATTTATGTCACATTACAGTTGAAAAATGATCTGACATGATCTAAACCAGAGTAAGCAAATGCAGGCACAGGGAAAACATGCAAACTCCACACAGAATGGCCCCAGTTGGGGGCAAGGTTCAAACCTAGAACCTTCTTGCTGTGAGGCAACAGCGCTAACCACTGCACCACCGTGCTGCCCAGAACTGTGACCCAATTGTGCGATTCCATGCATCACTTTTATGTATGCAGGTTTGTAAAAACGTTCATGGGTTTGCTGTTTTTCCAGTGATGCCAACAATCAACGACTTTCACCTAAAAGTAAGATTCAACTAAATCATAAATTAACTTCAAAGTGAAAACACATTTCTTGGAGGTGCAGATGATTTCTTTTTTGTCACATTTTCTCTTAGTTGTTGCTCTGTCTCATGTGTTGCGGAAAATTCCAGAAAAGGATTCTTGACAAAATGACATGCTTGTTTCTTTTCAGTAAAATGTCCCCGATCCTGCATGCTAGGTTTTCTTTTACCAGCCCGGTTTGGTTCAAGTCAACCCTGTATCAGCAAGTAAACCCAGCAACTGGACTGTAATAATAATAACCCAGTATTTTTATAGTGAATATGACACACACACACACACACATGCACACATGCACAAATTATAACATGAATAGAAATAAAAATATACAGAGTCAGCCAAAAAAAAATGTTTACACACTTCAGGAAAAGAAAAATTTGTGTAAATATTTCAATACTAAATTTATTCAGACATCTCGAGATTAATACAAGTTCTCCTTGGCCTGTACAATCACGAGCGGTGCTCAAAGTGGTGGCCGTCAGCTTCCAGACATTTCTGTGTAGAAGTGGTCCTGAAGTGTGGAGACAGTTTTTTGGCTGACTCTGTATTAAAGCAAAAAGAGTGCAAAAAATAGCAAAGTGAATGTATTTGTTCTTACTAGCCACCAGTCAAGTGTGAGTTTGTTGAGATTGCTGTTTCTCCTGTTCATAAGTTTTGGCACCTGGCTGTCATAGCGCTCTACGAACCATGGATCCTCATTTATGCAGTGCATGCACGCACAACTCTTCACCAGAAGGATATCCCATGAAATGTCCAGATCGACAATGAGGCGGTACAGAATCAAGCAGGTGATGCACATGCATACTACAAATGTGCGAATTCTGATGTGCATCTTCCAAAAGATATAATATTAAGTGAATCAATTAAAACAAACCAGACTCTAGTCTGCACTAATGTCTTTCGCGGTCTCGTGTTTAACGTTGGATGCTTTTCCTTTTAAGCATACGAGCGAAGGAAGCTTCAGATGGTCTGTTTTTCACAGGTGCCCTGTAATTAAACAATTTGTGGGCATGGCTACGCTGTTACAGGACCAACCGTCTATCCACTTTCTGTGTGTTTGTGTGTGTGTGTGGATGCAAAGGGGCTGTAATTAAGATTAAATGTGATGTTAGAGACATTGTGCTGAGTAAGATTTTAGAGCTCCATTTCTCTGAATGTTGTCATAGTAATCATCACAGGGATGAAGAACATACTACATAATCAACAGAACGCTAGATTATTCTTAAGTTGTGTGTCTTGGAGGCAGGATGCAAGTGCAAAAACTCAGCATGTGGTCTATTGACGGTAACCCAACAATCAGCATAGTTTATAGCAGGAGTCAAATAACAGGTAGATTGCATTAAACAAGGAGTATCCATAATCATTACTGTAAACACAGGCACAAATCTGAACCAGGAACTCACACAGAAAACAAAGGAACCATGGGTATCCATGGCTCAAAAATGCAGATCGATAACGATAAGACATAGCAATGAGACAAAGTGGGTATACATGGGCAAAACAATCAAGACCTCAAACAAAACAGGACACAATCAGAAAATTAGCAAATGACAGCACAAAAGGTGGAAAAGAGAAGCCAACACAAACATGAGCACAGGGCACTTATCACCATGGGAACCGTGACATGAGAGTCGAATTCATGAGGGTGAAAAAAAAAGTGGAAGTTGCACTAAAGTAAACCCTGAAAGTGCACACGCAGCATCATGTGAATAACATGTGATTAACCTGACATTTCACATGCAGTTTATGGGTAAAAATCACATGCGAACATCAATGAATCACACGTGAAAACTCATAGAGCGCTCTTGTGTCCTGTTTTGTTTGAGGTCTTGATTATTTTGCTCACGTATACCCACTTTGGTCTTTGTCTCATTGCTGTCTTATCCTTATAAATCTGCATCTACATCTGCAATCACAACCACTTTATATGTTTGGGTAGATTTGCAGTGGAGTCATCATATTTCTACACTGGCTATGTTTTGTTACAATTGAAGTTTATTGCCATTTACTGGGTCTTAAGGTGTATGACATTGTTGAGCGTGGACTTCCACCAAGGCCAAATGCCGTATCTTGCAATGTTAGTGAAAAGGATACTAAATTCCTGGATCTGTGCTGTGACCAAGATCTGCTCCAGTCTTCTTCCGTGGCCCATACGAAACCCTGCCACCAAGTTTCATGGAAATCCGTACAGTAGTCTTAGTGCAATAATGCTTAGAGGCAGACAAACCACACCAAAAGTATAGCCTCCTTGGCAGAGGTAATAATTTTATTACTTTCGCATAACATTTGACAAATTGTCTCTCTATGACATTTACTGGAACTAAGAGGCCCAAACTTGTTCCAGCATGACAACATGAAGACGTGGTGTTCAGGTTAAGGTTGGAGTGGAAGAACTGGAGTGTCCTGCACAGAGCCCTGACCTCAACCCCACTGAACACCTTTGGGATGAACCGGAACTGGAGCCTCCTCGACATCCCAACATCAGCGCCTGACCTCACTAACGCTCTTGTAGCTGAATGAACAAAAATCCCCACAGCCTCGCTCCGACAGCTAGTGGGAAGCCGAACAGAAGAGTGGAGCGCGTCATAACAACAAATGGCTTTTGTTAATGCCTATGGTTTTGCAATAGGATGTTTAATATTGATGTGTCCACATATATTTTGCCTTGTAGTTTCACATCACAATCCTGTTGTAAAAGCTTCAGTTTTTTTACTTACAGAGTCACATTTGCTTCCAGAATGTTCTGATATTTATTGGAATCCATTCTTAATAGTAGTAGTAGTAATAATAATAATAATAATAATAATAAACTTTATTTGTATAGTACTTTACAAGCCAGGTGGCTTTACATAATAAAAGACAATAAAAATAAAATCTAATAAAAGACATTCCAGAAAAACAGAAAAGGAAAAGAAATATATAAATAAAACATTACAAATGTATACTTAAAAGGAGAACAAAATTAGAAGCACACTAATTTACATAAAAAGATAGGGGTAATATAAAATCGAATCTAAATAAAACAAAGAAAATATGAAACTATAAAATAAAATATAAAGCTATCCAAGAAATCTAGTTTAAAACATCAACAAAGTTTAAACCACAAAATGATGAACGATAAAAATAAGTTTTTAAATGAGACTTAGAAATAGCTACTGAATCAGCTAACCTGATGTTTATGGGTAAACTGTTGCACAGTCCAGGAGCTCACACAGAGAAAGCTTCATCACCATCAGTCTTTAGTCTGAACATTGGAACGGTCAGTAAGCCTTGGTTAGAAGATCATAGAGGTCTCACTGTTGGATAGGGAGCTAATAGTTCAGATATGTACTCAGCCAAACCATGCAAAGCTTTAAAAGTGATCAATAATATTTGAAAGTAAATTCTGAATCTAACTGTCAGCCAGTGAAGTGATGCCAAAATTGGGGTAATATGCTCGCGACCCATTGATCTTGTAAGTAGTCTGGCTGTGAATTCTGTACCAACTGGAGACCAGCAACTGAAGAGATATTCAGTGATGTAAATAAGGCAGTGCAACAGTCTAAGCACGATATAATAAAAGCATGACTAACCTGTTCTGACTCCTTTAAGGAAAGAGAAGTTCTTATTTCCGCAATATTTCTCAGCTGATAAAAACAAGACTGTACCAGTTTATTAACATAAGTGTTAAAATTTAAGCTAGAGTCGAAGATCACTCCTAGATTCCTAGCTGCTGGTTTAATATTATGTGCCAGTAAACCTAGGGCCAGCTTCACATGACATTGTGGGCCAATTAGTAAAATCTTTGTTTTATCTGTGTTCAGCTGAAGATAGTTACAGGACATCTAATTACTGACATCAGTAATAAAGTCTGAAAGAATTGACATATTAGCCCCATAGTTCATCATCAGCATAACAATGAAAATTAATGTCATATCGCCAGATGACATGGCCAAGAAGGAGCATATAGTGAGAAAATAAAATCGGACCTACAATTAAGTCTTGAGGTACCCACATGTAAGCACGGTAGGAGAAGAAACCTTCTCACCAACAGCAACTGAGAACGTTCTATTACATAAATATGAGGAAAAGCAGTCCAGTGCAGTTCCTGATAATCCTACCCACTGCTTTAGTCTACTGATCATGATAGCATGCTCAATAGTATCAAACACAGCACTTAGATCTAGGAGAATTAACACTGAGACATTCCCAGCATCTTCATTCATTAAAATATCACTTGTAACCCTGAGGAGAGCCGTTTCTGTACCGTGTGTGTTTCTGAAACCAGGCTGAAACTTCTCAAAGATGTTATTATGCTCTATTACGTCCAGAATTTGCATTGCAATGACGTTCTCTAACACTTTTGAAATAAACAGGAGTTTGGAGATGGGACTGTTTCGGTTTCTTGAGCAGGGGCTGTACCACAGCTCTTTTAAAATAGTCAGAAACCATTCCAGTGGCTAAAGAACTATTTATAATCTATAAAAGAAATGGAGATACTACATCACTCACTTCTTTGAGCTGGTTAGATATCTGCAGGTCTAGATGTTAGTTTAAGCTGATGTAGTAGTTCAGTGACCTAAATGACAGTAAAAGCCCCTATTCCAAAATGGATAAAATTCAGTTTTTTTATTTTTAATAAATTTGCAAAAATCTCAAGTAAACTTTTTTTCACGTTGTCATTATGGGGTGTTGTGTGTAGAATTCTGAGGGGAAAAAATGAATTTAATCCATTTTGGAAAAAGGCTGTAACATAACAAAATGGGGAAAAAGTGATGCGCTGGGAATACTTTACGGATGCACTGTATATTGACATGACTCTGAGTCATATACTGTATTCTGTACTTTGTAAAACAAACATAAATTAGAGAAAGGTTCATATAAGTTTTATAATAATAATAATAATAATAATAATAATAATAATAATAATAATAATATAGCTGCAAGCAACCGTCTCCTGCTTTCAGGGACAAGCACTAGGTAGCTGGTTCTCATTAATTTGCATTGATCACTAAAGGAACCACATGTAACCATACAATTTAATATATGAGATAAAAGAGATATTTGGAATTTTTACTTAAAGCACGCCCATGGATCATTTGTTATGTGAGAAATGTGTGTTCAGAAGATACAGCTCTTTTTATACATACAATTAAAGACCTTAAACGGACCTGGAACAGTCAAATGGCTGGTCAGAAAACTTTCTACTCATTACATTTCATATGGAATCTAGCCTAATTGGAAAAAGAATGATATTTTTTTATTATTATTTTAGGAAGGTAAAGTATAGTATTTAAACTATATAGCAAATGGTTGCAGGCGGCCTCAGAAAGTCTGCTGACAGAAAAAGTTTTACTCTATTCCTTACAGTCTACAGATATAAACCAAAACATAAATTCCTTTTTGATGAGTGTGGGTCATTTTATTTGCCACAGTAGGCAGTGTGATATGAGAATTACCTCCCTTATGCAAAGAAAATATATTTCCCTATATATTATAAAAAATTATTTATATTGTTGTCTTCTGATTTACTGGTTTATTAAAAAGATTTAATAAAGCTAACATTCCTCTTGGCTACACTTGACTACACAAATGATACTGAGTAATAATTAACTGAAATAACCCAAATATTCATATCTTAAATATACTGAAAACATACAGCATTATATACTGTGCTATATAATGATCAATATATTACAATATATTGCAGAATATATATATATTGCCTTGACCAGGAATCAAACCCTGGTCTCCTGTTTCAAAGGCAGACAGACTAATGGATAATAAATAAATTAAAAAAATATATATTTAATTCTGTTTTAAAACATACAAAATTGTTATTTTCCATCTGTGTGTGCAATGGTTATAAAATACAGTATCTGAAAACCATATATATTATATGTATCAATATATACCTGTACATAGTCCATGCATATATTGCAATATATTGGAAAATATAAGCACTAGTTGCCCATATATGGAAATGTATTATTTGATATACTGCATTATATTTTCCAATATACTGTCATATATTTTTGCCTCATAACGGCTACCAAATTTGGTGGTAATGTTTCAATGATAACCCTGACTTTCACAACCTGCCTGCCACTAGATCAAAGACTTCTTGACTAATCACGCTCAAAAGGTTAGATTAGGCCCCTACCTCTGCTCCACCCTCACACTCAACACTGGTATCCCACAAGGCTATGTGCTGAGCCCCATTCTATATACTTTCTATACCCATGACTGTGTCCCCTCCCAGGTGTCTCCAAATCAATGGAGACTGTGTGGAAAGGGTTCCTGCTTTCAAGTTTCTCTGTATGCATGTTGCAGAAGATATCTCCTGGTCCACAAACACCACAGTGGCAGGCGAGAAGGTTCAGCAGAGACTCTACATCCTGTGGATCCTCAGGAAAAACCACCTGCAGCAGAAGCTGATGGTACCGCTGCTCCATTGCCCTGGAGACAGGAGACAGGAGAGCCCTTCAGAGGCTCAGATCATAAACTCTGTCCTGAAATTCATTGGTTGCACAGTGCCCTATTTGGAGCAACTTTTCAGATCTCGCTACCTCAGCAGAGCTGCCAACATCATGAAAGACCCTTCTCATCCTGGACATTACCTGTTTGAGATGCTGCCCTCTGGCAGATGATTCAGGTCCATCCCATCATGGACAAACAGACTTAAGAACAGCTTCTACCCCAGAGCCATATGAAAACTGAACACTTGCCAAACACTTACACTGACTGACTCTGACCAACACAACAACAGTCACCTCTTACACGGCTACATTCCTTTGCACCTTACTTCACTTTTAATACTACCAACTGCACTACATAGTACATATTTATATTCTTTTGCACCTTTTTTAATACTAACAACTACACTCCAAATTCCACATGTGCAATGTTCCCAAGTGCAATAACGCAGCTGCTCTATTGTATTGTAATTATGTCCATTATATGTAAGTGCACCTTTAAGACTGCTACAAATTTCATTGTACTCTGTGACAACAAATAAATCTCATCTTATCATGTCTGTCTTAGAGCTGTCTAAGTGTTAGATAAAATTCTTAGTTTACATTTTTCTACTAGCATTTTTCTAGCCACTAACTTTTATTTTGTTTTCATCGTGTCTTGTTTCTCAAGTTAGTATATCAATTGACCCGAACCCAGCACACACCACCAGCTTTCGGAGACCATTTGTCTGCCCCATTGTCTTCTGTCTTCACTTTCACACCTTCATACACACCCACATCCTGAAATACACACATTGACATACACACATTCCCACACACACACACTAACACACATCGTAACATACACGCTCTGACATAGCACACACACATTAACTTGAGCCTATTATTAAAGTATGTTTATTAACAGTGTGGTCCAAATCCGCACACCCCTACACACCTTTCACACCCAACAGGCCATTTTTTCTTTGTTTCTCCCTTCCTATACCCCCACACCTGCACACATCCCCACACACACACAGACGCACAAACACACACGTACACACACCAAGGCTACTGTGTAAAACTTGTCTGTCACAATAAACGTTGGATTTGAGCATACACCTACACGCTGTGTCTGTGTCTCTGCTTGATCCCCGGATCCGAAACGGGCGAAAAAACTTTCACCCACAGACGTCAGATCGAACCTGAGAGAACAGAATCGTCGCTGATACAATTTTGTTCTAACGCTAAGTAAATTAGGCTCCACCTCATTAGTATTAATTGTAAGGTGGGTTGAATTTTGTTTATAAACGGCAACATGTATAAATGTCAAATTGTAAACATATGACAAAATTCCTAAGATGAATTCTCAGAAGTATCTTTCGAATATTAAATGAATGAATCAGAAAATTATGAAACATTTGAGTGTATGGGGCTAAACGGCACATTCTATGGGATGAAAGGACAAAGCACGGGAAAAAAGACGTTTCAGTCTAAGGCCAAGTTGAGTTAGACTGTATCAACTATTAGGGGGTTCTTACAGGGACAATAGCTCATTATTTACACCGTCAGTTTATATGTTTAGTAAGTGACAGGTCATTGTCAAAGATCCACTTAGCACGGAGGTGCGCTATACAAAGTTTCAACCCCATTGAATGTATGGTTCTTGAGAAACAATGATCTGATGTTAGCTCTGCCTCAAATACATGGCAATCCCCAAACTCTGGCATTAAAGCTCTCAGTAAGGGCTTGCCCAAGGGGGCGCCACTCCTCTATGCTTCACATTTCAGGTTTGCTCTCATAGGAGACTATATTTCAAGGCACATGAAATTAGCTAGGCCTTTAGGGCTCTCAGCAGCTTTGGTTAAGGGTATGCTAGGAGCCAGGGTGCTGGTAATATTAGGGTCTTGGCCAAGCATAGGTTTTCAAAGACAGCTATTCATATAGGAGCTAGCGATATACGCCTTCGTCAGAGATTACTAAGAGTAATATTGCACAGGTGTGTAAATTAGTGAAGGCGATGTCTGATACAGTAGTATGCTCTGCCCTCATCCCAAAGCAGCAATGTAGCTTATAGCAGGTTATGGTCGCTGAACTGCTGGATGTCCAGGTGTCACAGTTATTTATAATGATAATCTAGGCATTACACAAAAACCTAGACATAAGTTCAATAAGTTTGAAGTTCTTTATAATAGCAAAACATATGTAGCTATGAAAAATAAGTCTACCCAATTGATTAGATTTTTAGAACAAGGTCAAG
>JAQQZR010001017.1:0-12271 GCA_030068235.1 Notoglanidium macrostoma | reverse complement strand
CCGAGGAGAACATAAGACAACAAAGTGCGTGTGTGCAAACATGTGCAAACAGCAAAAACAACATAAAGTGCAAGGTGAGCTAATTTTAGCTGTGTATAGTAGCAAGTGTCTTTCATGTAACATTAATGGTAATATTACATGTTATTAAGTATGTTCCTAATGTCAGTGTCAATCAATCTAACCGAAATGTACATTACAGTCATTCTGCAAAGATCTGACCAACTAAGTTACACTTTACTACTTATCCTGTTTGAATTTTGGTCATTTGAACTTTCTGTAGAAATTCTTCATCAGGAATGGAGGAATTTCAGATATTGTAGATGGTTTTGAAACTCATTCTACTGTTCACGTCTTTGGCTTTATAGACTGGGCTCTTTAGAAATCTTATTCACTAGAACGATGGAGAGAACTAAGACCAGACCTAATTCAAAATAAATATCAGTATCACCTAATGAATACTGTGGCCTTTCAGTATACATTTTTGCTGCATAACAGAGACAGTATTCAGGATACAGTATGCCAATTTCCTTTGTAAAAGTAATTAATGTTATTTATATAAGCAACAATTATGTTATCAGTTGTAATGAGGAAAAGAGTGATGTATACATAATGTGTGTGTGTGTGTGTGAGAGAGAGAGAGAGAGAAGAGAAATACACAGGCTACAGAGAATGTGTACTCAGTGTCAATTCCATACACCAATTTCCAGTTCCTTACGAAGCTAATAATTGCATGGATGAGAGCTGATTTCCACTCTCCGCTCTTCATTTAGCAGGTACTGGATTTTCATTTGGATGGAGATTTGCAATCCAGGTTTCTAATCCCTGCAGGGGCTGCAGTGATTAGCTTGGTAATTAACTCTTTGATTTTATTTCCACCATGAGCTAACTTTAATACAGTTTGGAATCCAGATTTAGTTATCGGAATGTTGAGATAGTGTGTTAGTCCCTAATGTATTCATTCATGTCATCATTTTAATTAAACCCTAATATTTATACTAAAGGGAGATTGGTGGGCTCACTGTGGAAGGCCAAAGTGATTGTGTATGTTTCTGTTTTATAACTTTCTGTCACGTCAACGCCATCTGCGTTAAACTACAAGCGTGGGCTCCAAACACGGACACCCAGGACTGCAATTCACAGCCATTACAGACACGATAACATTCATGTTTACGTAATTAATGATTTCATGCACTGAATCACCTGTACACCTATAAATTCACCTTCATTTATGTTCAACTAGCAACATCATCCAAATGAGTGCATTAAAAAAAGGTATGTCCTTAAATAGTCTGATATTATACACTGATTTATTATTTTCAATACACTATTTTCTCCCATTTCTCTAATTTCCTTTTGGAATCTATAAAGTGTTATCTTATTTATTGCACTTATATATCTATTCTCAATGTTGACAAAAGCATTGAAGCTTGTTTATTGCCCTTATAAAGCTAGCTTGTGTATTTCTGTTAACTGAAATGCAGCTTGATACGATATTTGCAGTTGTTTATCAGGATTTTACTGCAATAATACAATAGCTTAAAATGGAATGTCCTGAATTGTTTGTGGGTGTGCGTTAGCCAGGGAAAACATGATTAGTTGACCACTACTTATTTTAATGACTGGGTGGCTAGTAAAAATGAATAGTTATGCAAGGCGAAGACAATAAGTTCAATATTTGAAGTAGAATACAATGGATTTTGTTGCGCTTGAAGAACAGCTGACTTAGCTAATTAGTATAATATTGTTACTATAAAATTACATGCATATTATACTCCATGTGGTAATATAATATGTACTGTAAAATATAATATTGTAATGTTGACCAGGCTATGCTTCCTTTATAACCTTTTAGAAAGCCTGAAAATAATCATGATACACTGCAGGTAATCTGTGAGTTATTTGCTAGAGGACTAGGCTGTTCTCTGTGTATTCACTACATCAACATTTTAAAATAGGTCTGAGTGGTAGTTTTAAATGTAGAACATTTTGCACCCTGAGTTCTCCACATCTAATAACAGCTTTATTGCTGAACATTCTGCGATTGTGGCTGAGAGTTTGTAGGAAGAGAGGTTTTCTTAGAAGGTAAAATCTTGTCTGAAACAAACAGCCCTGCTTCTTCCACCGTGCTTTTCGAGTGTGGAGGAAAGGCATTCTCATTCTTACTTGAAATCTTTCTCTCTACATTCACAAAAGGTACATTCAAGAGTATAATTGAAAGCTTATTCATGCTATAAGTGTTTGCTATTCATATTGCTCTTTCTGTAGCCTGTGGAACATTGAACATATATATATTTTTAATCAGTTCAGTTTAATTTGTATAGAGCATCTAGCAAAAGGTTTTGTCATGAAGCAGCTTTACAGAAATGCAGGTGTACGGTAGATCTGGCTTGCTCCCCATGAGATGATATAAGGAAGTAACCTTGAGAGGAACCACACACAAAAGACGTTGTGTGTGAGATCATACAGTAAATTATTACCTTCATATGAAGTCAAATAGCAGTAAACATGTCGAAAGTATATTATAAAGTTATATTATAGTATAGTAAAAAATATTTACAATTAGAACAGCAGTTCTGATTCATGTATCCAAGATACTGACCTGAGGTAAGGGTGAGTCTTGGGCATAAACTGATTTGGGGAGTCTTTTTGGTACCTATGTGGGGCCATCCACAAGAGCAAAAGCTGTAAGCATGAGTAAAGCATCAGGACAAATCAGGCACAGCAGTAGAAGTGTCAGGATCAGGTAGCAGAAGTGTACATGCAGCTCTGCAAAGAGAGAAAGAACAGATTATTTGGAATGCTTATATCCTACAGTGGTTTTGGAGACTTACCAGTTATTTGCTTGATTCTGAAATCTTAAAGAGGACATGCTTTGTATGATAATAGCACGTATCATTAGCAACAAGCTAGCCGGCAGACAATAGCAAGTAGGTTTAACAACAAGCTAGCCAGCTAACGCTAGTGATAATGCTAATGTTGATGATTTACTTTACAAAACAGTCTTTAATGTGGTCAGTGTTATGAATGTAACCAACAATTTTGTCTGTATATTGACTGATCTAAAGCCTAAAAAAAAACTACCTTAAAAGCTAATTAAACGTATACCAACATGATATCCTTGGTAAAAGATGCATGCACAAAAAAAAAAAAAAAGTAAAAATAAAAAAAAAGAAGCTCCAGTTTGGTACCTTTATTTCTGAGATAATTAAAATTATACTGTATGTTCAATATTCATTGAACTTACATTTAAATACCGGAAAAAAAATACTAAAAAATGTTAAATAGTACTGCCCAATTCATTTTTTTTTTTAATAATTGAGAGTGTGACTTAGGGGGCATCTGTAGTTGTTCCTTTGAATAATAAGTTTTTAGATCTTGGATTGTGTACATTGAGCTTTGGATTTGTATTGTACTTACATACTTAGTTTTTAGTGTTAAGACCACAATCTCAAACTTAAACTACAGCAAAATTATAGGTAAAAAAGAAATTATATCATATCATCCCATACCATTTCAGAAAATAGAAAATGCTTATTTGTACCCTGTGAAGAACCTCACATTAAATAGGATGAATAATATAATATGCTTTTTTTTGTGTACTAAATAGGCTGAATGACTAGGCTAGACTCTGCCTATATAGTATACTCTTTATACTCACATTCATTCTGTACAATAGCTTTAAATTGGTAGGAAGCCCTTTGAAGTGATATTGGTCTAACTGAAGTTGTCTAGCTTTACATGTTACTCAGACAAACTGTTGTTACAGGTAAGCGGTATATTTTTATTTATTTAGCAAATTACCTTCAAACACTTTTTCAGAATCGTCTTTTTCAGAAAATACTGTCACTCGACTTAAAAGAGAAAGCATGGAATTATTCCAGCTTCACATCTGTCCTTTAAATGTTATCTACAAATGTAGTCTTCCATGTCAGTAATGTTGATAAGACATCCAGTCCACATGTCCTTTTTGCTTTTCTTCTCTCAGACTTTCTCCGACAACCCCTCTATCATCTCCTTCAAATGTCAGTCTCAACCTGTTAAATGAAATGTTCTGTTTTTGCCATCAGTTGCTCAATTTTCTCTAGGTGTTCTATGAATACTACTTTAACGGTTCTTCTTCTGAGAACATAATGCCTCTTCTGACCTTTTTCAAGAAGCCACTTTAAGGCCTTACTTTTACACTCAGAAGATTGTGTCGACTAACTCAGTGATTCCTAAAGAGGGGTCTGTGAAGTTATTACGTTTATTAGAAGTTATTAGCCAGTTTGACTGGTCCCTTGAATTGAGCAGGTACAATAAAAAGCCTCAATAATCATACCAACATTTGCATTTCAAACTATCATAATTTTTTTTTCGCATGGGAGGATTGATAATATGCATGGATAGAATAAAGATTTTTTATTTGTTCATTTAAATTTAGGTTATGACAAAATATCAACACCAATTTATCAGAGAAACACATATAGATTTATATTAACATTTACCATTACCTGTCATGCCTGCCCTGACATTTTGATACCAGCGAACGTAGGCAGTTGAATTCATTCAACATTCAACCGGGCGAGCTTACACAGTAAGCAGGCGGAATTGAATCGGGTAGTGGGTTGCCAGGTTGTGGTGACAGATGGGTTGAAATTGTATGTAGCATGTGGATTAGGTGTTTGTATGTCAAATACACATACAAAATGTATGGAACTGATTATTTATGATAATGTTTGAGGGCCATGCAAATTACAGGAGTTTCCTGGTAGGAACAACAAAACAGAAGGACGCTGGGAGATGGCCTTGAAATATGGGAGAAACCCGTGAAAACAGGTATGCAATAATTCAAAAACATGTTAGGCCTATCAGTAATGCCTATTTGAATCTAATGTGTTCTGTCAATGGAAAGTTCATGTAATAAATCTGTATTGAGTGAGTCTGTGGAATTTTATGTACAGTTCAAGGGGTCTTTGAATCCATGCAAGAACCCACACCAAATTCCATTTCCCAGAACACACTGTGGCCTACAAACATGGCTGCCATGGACTACAATTTCCATAGCAACACACTGCTCCCACATTACTAATCATGCACAACTGGTACTAATCACACATTCACTCTATAAAAACAGACTTTGGACCTTCAAACAGTTGCTTGAACTTTACCAAGCTTTGATTTGTTCAGTTTGCTATTCTGGTTTTTGCTCTCTGCATCTTGACTTTCAGTCTTTTACTTCTATTTGTGTCCATGATCAATCAGATATGACATCTGCAGGACAAAGAAACATTAGCACAAACATGCAGCCTTACATGATGCATTTGCAGAATCCTTAGTAAGCACCTGGTTTAAATTAGGCTACTATTTTGTTTGAAATTGAATGGTGTGGCTGGGCTTGAGGAACTGTCTGTGACGGTTTAGTATCTTGACAATGCTGGTGCTTCTACCACTGTGTGTTTTCCTAAGTGCTTTCCACTGTTTCTGGGAACATGGTTGTAGAATTCACTAAAACAAATCTTGTTTTGGGCCAACAAGCTGGTGTAACCCATCTCCACTAGTAGCACAAAACATGGCTTGGGGTCAGCTGTGGGTCCAAAGGTTTAATGTGATCTATCAGAGCTCTTATCTTGTCCAAACGGTCTACCCATGAGAAGAGGGGTGAAGGGACAACTGATCAATCTTTTATTTGTTCAGTTTCAGTAGGTGTTCTATTGGCAAATGTTTTCACCTTTCTAGAGTCTCTAGCACAGTGAGTAACCTTCCAGCGATCTTGTCAATTCTCTTCATGCACCAGGATGTTCTTCTTAATCCAAACTCCTCTGTGAACAGGATGGTATTTTCTGTTACTGATTTTCCATCAGCCAGCACAACGAACCATAATGGTGCTGTCCAGAGTCTCCGGAACCTTCCAAAATGTTGCTATAGAGCAGTTTACATTAGAAATGCTGATTATTTAAAGTTCCAATTAGTGCATATATGAACACACAGAAAAGTTTAAGCTTTTCTACTGGACTCATTATCCATCTTTGTTTCTTTTTTCCCCCTCACCAATCTCCATCTTTATGTAGTTCATATATCCCCTTCGGACTAATTAGTAATGAAAACTACCTTCTCATCTGCCTTTGCAGACAGGTATGTATATTAAAAATGACACCTGTCTCTACATTTTACAATTTACTGCTCAACTGTCACGTCTCCCAGCAAATCCCCAACGGTGAACAGTATGGTTCCAGAAATCATGACTAAAAAGATTTGTATTCCTCGACTGATTGTCTCTATTTCTTAAGCTAGAAGCAAAGCAAAGACTGCAAAAAAGTACTTCCATTTCTTTAAAGTTATGTTTTGTAGGCATTTGTTGTTGTAAATGATTAACCATGCATGATGGGATTTAATATTTGAATTAACCACAAAACACAATGATTGAATCTCAAATGAACTGCTGAGCATTTCTTTATTTCTTTACAAAACCAAGCCTAAAATGCCATGAAGGACAGACATAGTAGTGAAAGGGAGAGAAGATATGAGTGCTGGATGAGTGCTGGATTAGATGCATTGAGTGATTGCCAGAGTGGTTTTGCCTTGTGTTCAGACCGAACATTACGATCAATATGAGACTCTCAGGAAATGAAATGATCATATCAGGTTTCAGAGAACCAGACAGTGATTTTGGATTAAAAAATGAATCATTCAATATATCAAAACAGCACTGAGAGTGCCAAAAGTCTAAAGCTTAATATATCCACATGTCAGGGTTTGGACTTTGAGGGATCTCCTTTCACTTGGTTTACATGATTCCTTTGATATATATATAAATTATTAATGGATGAGTATAATACCTAGAGAGTCAGCCAAAAATATGTATACACACTTCAGGAAAAGACAAATTTTCAAAAATATTTTAATTCAGACATCACAGGATTAATACAAGTTACCTTCGGCCTCTACAATTACAAGAAGTGCTCAAAGTAGTGGCCATTAGCTTCCAGACATTTATGTGTAGAAGTGTTCCTGAAGTGTGTGTACATTTTTTTGGCTGACGCTGTATATTGCGTTTTATTCAGAGTTGTGATAGTTTGTACCATAATTGGACATATCGGTGCTCAGACCTCAGATTTAACTATAGATGTACATGTTGGTCTGACAGTTATGTGTGAATTGTGTGTATAGGTGGAGTTTGACAGAAACAGAGGCCTGTTTCAGTAACGCATGATTCTGACTTTGCCTTTGTATGACAGTTTTCCTGTCACCTGATATTCATGTTTTAGACAAGGTGAATACACTAAAAAACCTACAGAATGCAACTCATGGGAAATCAATGAATAAATACGACACTATGGATTTATTAATCATGTAATTACTGTAAAGTCCACATAATGGACCTCTTAATCGAAGATGATAGCTACATGAAGGCTGAATCTACCAAGTTAGCTCTAACAATGGAGGATGAGTTCTTTGTCAATTTCTCCGCTAAACCATGGGCACGTTTTCCTTAGAGGAGAACACATCAAATTATCTGCAAAATGGAATTAAATATTCATTCATTCATTAAAAAAGTGAATTAATTTGACCAAAAAGTAACCTATATGCACAATTTCATGACCTTGATTTACTCATGGTCGTGACACTGAAGTACTAAAGTTTTTTTTTTAAATCCCTGTCTAAGCTTTACTCTTTGTGTCGTTATACAAAACAGTAGTTACTACTATAAAACTGTAGCTTATGTAGTTCATTTAATGATTAATGTTGTACTAAAATATTATTGATAAGATTAGTTTTGGCAAAGGATATTGCTAAACATATAATATCCGATATCTTACATGGATATTACCTTCCATTAATCTTTATTAATCCCTGGAGTTTATGTATCAGTTTCTACAAGATTATCTACAGTCCTATATATTTTGGAAAAGTCGACAAAATCTAATCAACAATATTGATTATAAACACCACAGTAAACACAAGTTTAAAAGAGAAATGGGTAAAATAATAGAAACTAAAATCACATCTTGCTTCAGGAAAGTCTGTAAGAGAGCTTCACTATTTATCACTGATTTATATTTATTTTTTTAAATAAATATAAATGTATATTCAGTAAAATAATGATCAAGTTCCCTGATAATTAACCCCTTAATCTCCCAGGTGCTTTCACAGAGTACTTGTAACTTTTCTATTAGTTTCACAGTAGTTGAGGAATAATTGATGAATAATGTCCATTCAAATAAATAACAAGAAGCCTCAATGTTGTTCCCTGTAGACTGTTGGCACCATCAACATGTTATCCGAGCCTCTCCGTGGAGTAATAAGGCTTGTAAAACATGAAAAGTAAAGGTTAAGAACACAATGAAGAGATTAGCATCAGCTCTTATCTCATGGGATCCTTAAGGCACAGCTCACTTTGCTTACACAGAAGCTGTATCAGATAATTGCAAAGTTCTGCTTGTTGGAACACATTCAGCCCCTAGTAATGGCAGTCACATGTGTTATTCAGGCTTGGTAGAGGTGGTTTCAGCCTTAAAGGAAAACTCCACCACTTTAAATATGTTTAAAGCAATTCCGGCACTACTTGGTTTTTGTTCTTCTTGTGAGTAGTTAGCGGTTGTTTACATTTACAATGGTAGCTGTACAATGGTACAATGGCAGCTAGCAGAGTTACGATGGCATTTAATAGGAGAGAAAATTATTAGCGTTTATTAACATCTCACACATAAGAGGTAATGGTTAGGTTTTACTGTTAGCGCTTAATAGCTACAAAAACAAGAGCTGCTGTTTTCACTCACCATTTAACTTGATGCTTGATGTCATATTACTAATCACCCCAAAGTAGAAGTAATATAGACAGCAAATGTTGGATTCCAAGAACCAGAATGCAATACGAGACAGACACTTGGCTCAGCTAGTTAACAGATTACAAGCATAATGGTGTTGACAGCAATTTTCGTTGAAAGTTGAAGCTTTGGAAGCTGATTTGTTTGGGCAGAGTGTAAAGATGAGGAGGTAAGAGAGCTGTACAGACTAAAGGACTGCTGCATTCCTCACTTTAGGCAGAGATGAAGCAAAGGCTAAATCCCACTGGAACCAGTAGCTGGGAGATTTAATTAATCCATGCATCATTCCAGTCAAGGATCATTTTCTCATTTGGCGGTTAAATCTTTTTCAGAAAACAGACAGATATGTTCGCCATATTATTCTGAAAGAAGATCAGCACTGCCTGAGTTCAAATGTTGGCTCTAATTCAAGTAAGCTAGCAATTTTTTTTTTTAATTCCTTAATCTATTGACTCTCCTGAGAGTAGTTAGTTTACCAGCAGCTGTAGAATTGGTAGGATCAGTGGCTGAAAATAAGATTAATGTTTGATTATGTTCCAATTTAGCCATCAGAAAGTCTGGACACTTAATTGTGTTACGTGGGCTGGAAATCGAAGCCTGTTCCCTTAGCAACCTTTTTAAAGTCTATGGATTTAAGTGAAGTCAATGAATAAATTATGAATCAATTAGAACAAGCAGTTAAAGATATAATGTCTTTTTTATAACAAAAAAGGAGTGAAAGAAACCAAAAAAAGAGCATTGCTATCATCAATGATAATTCGTTAATTGAATATTTTTATAAGTTTTAGTGGTCAATGATGCCTGCCCTTACAAACACTCTCATTTAACAAATGTTTAATAAGTCCTATTCTAAAACAGTGATCCAATTGACAGCATGATTTTTAAAAAAAAAAGTCTAACATGATGAACAACATCCTGTTAGCATCATACCTTTTAACTAAATTTGTACTTGACAATTTTGATAGTACATTCACCAGCCACTTTATTAGGAACACTATACTAATACTAGGTAGGGACCCATTTCATTCTCAGAACAGTCTAAATTCCTCATGGTATTGCTTCCACAATGTGTTGGAAGCATTCCTTTGAGATTCTGGTCCATGTTGAGATGATTGCTGCAGATTTGTCACCTTTATTTCTGTCAATTTACTGTTCTACCAGATCTCACAGATGTGCTTTGTATTAACGGAACCAGTTTGAGATTATTTCTGCTTTGTAATCTGGCACATTATAATGCTGGAAGTAGCCATTATAAAATGGGAAATTGAGGTCATAGAGTGAAGCATGTGGTCATACACAGATACTTGACTGGTATTAAGGTTTCCAATGTGTGCCAAGAAAGCATTCTGCACAACATTATACCACCACCACCAGCCTGAATTGTTGACAAAAGGGATTGCAGGTTTGGTCCATGGATTAATGAAGTTGTCACCAAATTCTGACCCTATGCTGATATTTTCCCCCATTCTGATGTTGATGTGAACATTAACCAAAGCTCTTGAACTGTATCTGAACAATTTTATGCATTGTGCTGCTGCCATGTGACTGTATAATTGCATGAAAGAGCAGGTATACCGGTCTTCCTAATAAAATGACCCTGCGAATGTACATGCATTCAAATATTTTATACAACTTAGATTTCATTAAAAAAAAAAAAAGCTGCTGATTGACCTGGTACTTCCATTGGTGGTTCTGCCAGTTTCCATTTTGCATAATTTGCATGTGAAGGACTGAAGGTGCTAAAGGATGCTCCAGTTGTTTATCTTTCTGAAATGAATGCTACACTTGGCTGCATTTACAGGATCTGTCAAAATTAGACAGCCTCAGGGGATGTAATGGCTGAGAAATGCAGCCTACCTGAGTAAAAAAAAGAGAGGGGAAAATAACCTTTGGGTAAACTATAAGGAGTGGATATCAGAGTTAGGAATCTATATACTATACATATATATATCTATATCTATTTACTTAAAGGTGTCACAAAATTCTAAATGGATGCTTGGCTGGATTTGCATATGATACCTGCATACAAATTACATTAAAGATCTATTGTTAACTGACTTTTTTTTTTATAGATCTCATTATTAATACCCAGACTTTAACCAAAAATGGTCAAATCACATGACACGAAAGCATCGAACAAATCTACCAATCTACAAAAATACACAATGTACTCAACATTTTAATAGAATGAAAATTATGACAAATAGCCTACATGCTGAAAAATATTGCTTAGTATTTAGTCTGTTGATTTTGGAAAGAATGCAGGGGTGCCATTAGATAGCTAGATAGCATTGTTGTTTTTACAGTCAAAAAAGCCAAAAAAAATCAACTTCTTATTTTCTGTGGGATCCTAAGACTGAGGTTTCTGAATTCACGGGTCAAAGTGAAATAAACTACTACCAGAACCTTTCAGTTTCACTGACTTTCACCTTGGCTATTTCCCCAGTCAAATTTTGGACAGACTGCTGGTTTAGCAGAAAAGCATAAAGGTGTCTCCTGTACCAATGTGTAAATTCTATGGTTAAGCCATGGGTGTTGGCCTCTCTGTAGCTAATATCATATGCTTGGACAATGGAATGGCTTCAGAATGGGCAAATAAAATGTAGGAACAGCATCAAGAATAAACCAAGTTGCATAAGTGCTTTCATTGACTCATTGGACCAACCTTCAATCAGTGGTTATTCAGCATGAATTTTTATCCTTGAATTAAAAAAAGGCGTGAGGTAGTACAGACATGAAAATCACACCTTAATGAACTAAAAAAAAAAAAGTTAATAAAACATAATCTGCTTTGTGAGCAGATAAACCCAGCTAAAGAACTCTTACATAAACCAGCTACATGAATATGAACTGATGAAGCTTGGGTTCAGCACTCTCCCACCTACAGAGCTTGAGCTGTATGGTTATTGCGAGGATCAGGAACATTAACGTGACTCATGCTCTAAGCGACAGCAGGGTACTACACCTTAGCACTCTCCAAATCTGTCATACAAGGTAAGTGCAGCCCTCACAACATCCTTACAAAACAATTTTTGCTGCCAGTATTTCTTGCTCCCGTGTCAAATCCATTTGTTTCCTAGCCCTCTAACACTCAAGCAACAGAGCATTCCAGCACAGAACACCACAGCTTAACATTTTCCATAGACAGAAGTAGAAGTAATAATTGATAATGAATTCAATTCAGTTCAGTTGTACTTGTATAGTGCTTTTAATAACAGACATTGTCAAAAAAGCAGCTTCACAGAAATATATACATTCTGAATATAAACTTATGAATCTATCTATCTATCTACACACACACACACACACACACACACACACACACACACACACACACACACATATATATATATATATATATCACTAATGAGCAAGCCTGTGGTGACGGTAGCAAGGAAAAACTCCCTGAGACGACAAGAGGAAGAAACCTTGAGAGGAACCAGACTCAAAAGGGAACCCATCCTCAT
>JAQQZR010001016.1:0-12271 GCA_030068235.1 Notoglanidium macrostoma | reverse complement strand
TTAGATTCTTCAAAGTAGCCACCATTTACCTTGATATTGTCGGCATTATCTTAACCAGCTTCATGAAGTAGTCACCTGGAATGATTTTCAGTGAACAGGTGTGCCTTGTTATTAGTGGAATTTCTTTCCTTCTTAATGCATTTGAGACCTACAGTAAATAGTAAATGGTAAATGATAAAAATACAGTATTTTTTATAACAGCCTTTTTGAACAACTGTAGTAATCCATATGTCAACAACCGTTCAACCAAGTAAAGGGAAACAGTCCATCATTACTATAAGACATGAAGTGTCTTTTAAGTAATACAAATAAATAAAAAAAACATTGAATTAGAAGGTGTGTCCAAACTTTTGACTGGTAGTGTAGGTGAATTCCGAATTCAAAGCCATGCAATGATATGTCTAAAGAACTCCACCTGTGTAAGTCCATCTTTATTTTTTGTATTAGTAGTTTTCATAAACCAAATAAATATAATTATAGTTGTGTTTTCAATATTGGAGATTTAAAGCAAAAAAAAAATCTGTGAAATGTGTTTTTTGATGCGAGAGGGCATCAGACATTAGTCTTTCAAGAGTCTTTTAAAAGTCTTCTAGTGTATGGTCAGCATAAAGTTGTAGGTACATTCCAGTATTGCAGAATATTTTTAAATTTCATATAATCCATGCACAAAATATCAAACATGCACTTGTGTAAATTCAACTTTTACTGAGACAAAATGTAAATAGAGTTGTAGAAAAAAGCAGTTCCAAAATATTATTTAAAATACCAAACTCTTGATTACCCCTAAAATTGCGTTTTTCTTGTGCCCGATCCTTTTTGATGACCAAACTGCATACCAAATAAAACAGGTAAAATACATTTCAATCTACAATTTTTGGAATTTTATTGGTTATATTTTATTTTGTTGATATATGCCACTTGTAATGGTTAAATCAATTTGTCCAATAATCATCATATTTTAAATAATAGTAATTATGCACTGAAGTTCCCAAGTGTCCCATGAATTGTATGCAACCCTTTCACCAAAATATATTTAACCTGGCAGAGGAGGAAGAAAAAGGATAAGTTACATGACACAAATGAAATGACATCATAAAGCCATTTGCTAACAACATGGATAGACAAAAGGTAAGTCCCCTCTTGTATTTTATTTTATTTTTCCAATCTTTTCAGCCTTGACTAAATGTGTGTCTCACTATATGTCAACACAACACTGTTACTCATATTATCAGAATAATACAAATGTATTTCAAAGTTTTATTTCTTTATTTATATAACTATTTTGTCCTTGGCATTGACAATAATACTGCATTCCAAAGCTGGCATCTATTTGTGAGAAAAAAAAAAACAACATTTTTTGAAACCCTGTTAAGACATTGCAGATTAGGCCAACTGGCTACTCTAAATTGCCCATAGGTGTGAATGTTTCTGGTTGTTTGTCTTTGTGTCAGGCCTGTGATGGATTGGTAACCTGTCCAGGGTGTATCCCACCTTGTGCCCAAAGTCAACTGGGTTTAGCTCCAGCTTCCCCACAATAGACAAGTTGTTGGGAAAATGAATGAATGTTACTTTGAACCCTGTTACTGTAATTAGAATAACAGGATTGCACCACAGTATACATCTCATTCAGTTTACTCAGAGGGGATAATCTTTTATTTATACTAAGATAAATTGTGCATGTGTAATTTAGCATAATTTACATATTTTATATCTATTACTATATTTACCATAAAATAAGTTACCATTCTTTTCTTTTATTGCCCCCATGAAGAATGGTAAGGTTGCAGCAACTACTAGGGGATGGGATTATTAACTCATGAATTCAGCTGTGTTTAAATCATGTTTAGATCAATTTCAATAGATTAGATATTTTTTAAAACTTTTTGTAATTGTTTTTCTACAGAGTTCAGGCACACCTTTTAGCGCTGGTGAAAATCAGAGGCGCTACCATGCTAGGTGTGATGCTGACAAACAGCGTAGCTATCAGTACTTAGAAAAAGAGAGAGAGAGTTGGAGGAAAGATGTAGAAACAGGGAAGAAGAAAAGGCAAAAAGACTGTAGTGACAGGGAGCCTAGTGAAAAAGTGGAGAGAGGCTCATAAGAGGAATAAAGCCAGAAAACATGCACTTGAAGAATTAAACACCCCTCAAGTCAGCCCTGATCCTCCAGTAAGACCAGACTCCAGTCAGCTCACAAACTTGGACTTCAAGGTCAGAAAAGATGTTTAGGCTATTGAGGAATGTTAGTTAATGTAGTCACCGATTATTATTGATATTTAAGTAAAAAAGATAAAAGAACTGTATCAGTACAACGAATAGTCAAATAGGTCTACTTGTAATAATTACAAAGGTAACACTTGCATCATAAGTAAGTACAAAATGATATTTCCTTTGCAGACTGTTTACATAAACCAAAAGCTACATAATGCACTGAGTAAGGGAAAGGAAAAAACACAAAAGCTTTAATTAACTGTGTAACAGACAAGAAATAAATTGTTACAAAAATGTTGTCCAATGTCTACTTTGTTCAGTGTGGCTGGCAATGTCTATTTTGCTGCAGGTGACAATATATTTATGTTTATGTTTCTTTTAGGAAACATGATCTTGGGAGAATCAAGGAGAAAAAGGAGAGCTGCCAAAGCTAAAGTAATAAGGAAGATACAGAAACTACAGAATCATTTGAGGAAAGCTGAACAGTGAGCAGAAAAATATAGAAAGTGGCTACAAGGACTGAAAAAGGGCCATTCATCTCCAAGCTCCAAGGTCAACACGTTGCTTCAGCAAATCTCTGGCACATACCTAAGAACCCTGTTGCTCCATACAGCAGTAGCTGAGGATGTATGTACCAAGTACACAAATTCAAAGAGAGAGTGACAGACAAGTCATAGCCAGAATAGTCCAGCAAAATCCTGAAGAACTGCAGGTTGCAGAGATTGGCAGAAGAGATGTTTTGGATTTTCAAGGAGAAGGTGGATAAAACAGACAAATGAAAATGTTTGCAGGTACCAGATGAAAACACACAAGGTAATTGCTGCCACAGTGAGATCAACTGTGAGATCATTCTTCTTTATGTGATGTCAGCAAGATCACAAAAAGGAAAAAAGCAAATGATGCACAAAAGATACAGAAAAGATTACTGGAAGAGCCTTCATTTGAATTTCCTAGCTAAACATATGAACCTCTGTCTATCCAAGTGAAACAAATTAAATGTAAAGTTGTTTTATATTCTGGAGCAAGCTGTGGAGGATGGACAATTCCAGGAGACCTTCCTATCCTACCATCCTTCACCACAAATTGTAGTTCCGGATCTGGATGATGGAGGACTGGGGTGGTTGTGAATCTTTTCTTGAGGATTTCAAAGGCCCTTTGTCAATGTTCCAGTGTAGATCAGCTTGCCTCTTAATAACAAAGATAGAGGAGCAGCGACTATGCTAAAGCCTCTGATAAAATTCCAGGAGAAGTTTGCAAAACCTAAAAAGCATTGTAGCTCTTTGGTAATTTTGGGTTGGGGCCTGAACCTCTAATTGCCATAAATCTCAAATATAAATACTGCCTAGCTGCTAAAGGCACCAAGTCCAAAAAGAATTCTGCCACTGAGTGCTAAATGCTGCTAAACCAATAAATGTCCACATTACTGACAAACCCCAAAATTAATGTCCCCAACTGCTAAATACCCTACACTAAACCTTAAAAAAAACTTAACCCACATGAGTATGGCATACTTTGAACCAATGTATGAATTATTCCTCTTCATTTAGCACAGTTTGTCCATGCTCCTTATGACTGCATGATTATGAGAAATGATGGATGCTAGGGTTAGGGTTAGTGCAAGTGCAAGATGGCAGAACTTAGAAAAGACTCATGCGCTAATGATACCCTGCATGCCCATGTAACAAGTGGGCATACCATTTTATACTAATGACTATCATACTAGGCAGCACGGTGGTATGGTGGTTAGCACTGTTGCCTCACAGCAAGAAGGTCCTGGGTTCGATCCCTGGGTCACCCAGGGTGCCTTTCTTTGCAGGACTTTGCATGTTCTCCCCGTGCATGCGTGGGTTTCCTCCGGGTGCTCCGGTTTCCTCCCACAGTCCAAAGACATGCAGATTAGGTGAATAAGTGAATCCACATAGGTGTGAATGCGAGCGTGTGTGGTTGTTTGTCTGTGTTGGCCCTGTGGTGGACTGTCTTCCCCCTACTGTAGCCTTCACTATTCGAGGTACTAACAAATAGCCTGCACCTTTTGATCTACGTAGGTGTGGGGGGTCATAAAGGACCAGAAGTTCGCTCAGGTACTGAGGTGCCAGACCATTCAGTGCTTTATAGGTCAGCAGTAGTATTTTATAATCTGTTCGAAATTTGATTGGGAGCCAGTGTATTGATAGGGGTGATGTACTCATATTTGGCACATATCCAGTAGGTACCTGTCACAATCAGCAAAAACTTTTCAGGAAGCAAGACTTAAAAAAAAAAAAAAAAAAAATTGTTGTGCAGTGAAATTTTTTTTGTGTTTGGGCCATTTAGCATTTGGGGGGAGGTCTTGATTGTTTCAGGCCAGCAGTCATAGTCTAAAGCTTCGCTGGTTTGATTCCCTGGACTGGTGGGAATAATGTGTGGGTGGGGGGAGTGAATTAACAACAATTTCTCTTCCCTCTTCATCCATGGCTGAAGTGCCCTAGAGAAAGGCACCTAACTCTCAACTGTTCCCTGGGCACTTCAGCACAGAGCTGCAGCATAGAACTGCTCACTGCTCTGGGTATGTGTGCTCACTTCTCACTTGTGTGTGTTCACTGCTTGGATGGGTTAAAGAAGAGGGAGAAACCAGCGTCTGAGTCTCCTCCACTTACAGGAAACCATGTCAAGGTGAAGAAGAAAAGGAGGAAACAACAAGAAGAGCAAGAAATGCAAGACATTCAGAAATGCTCCTTCTTAGTGCCTCAGCTCCCCTGGTCAGAGGAAGTGCTTTCAGTTCACAGAAGATATGAAAATTCCATTGATGGGAACAAACTGAATAACATAATGAAATGTAATGAAATGGTGTAACCTACTTTTGACAAAATTATCAGAGGATGCAAAAATGTTTTGCAGCAATTTAATATTAGCTCTGCTGACACTTTGCCAACTTTGACAACAACAACAACAAGTCTTCTTCTTGATAGATCTCATGTTTTTTCATCATAATAAGTTACCACCAGTAAATGGTGAAATGACACTTGTTCCCTTCCAGCAGTGTTGCTATAACAAACAATAGCACAGAACAAAGTTGGTATAACAAACAATAGCAAAGAAATTAACTAGAACAGAAATTAACTTCTCTTTCTTATGAACTGCACACTTTACTACTGTATCACAAATCACTTTGATTACTCTAAGATGGCTGACATGCTGTGTATACAGACCATCATGACATACAAAAACATCTATACACAATGATGAACAGAGTAACAAATAAACAGTGTAACAGCAAATGTAAGTATAATACTGTCTTTTGTTGCTAATTAGATAGTTAACAAGACATCAAGCAATAGACAGCGCAGCAATACTGTCTTTAGATAGTAGTTAGACAGTAGCCAGAACAATAGACAATAGATAGTTTGAGGAAGTGTGACAAGTTTGTGCATGCAATTGTATAAATTTTATGTATGTATTGTGTATAAAGCAAAATGGTGGTGAACACTATATCATGGCTAAGTAGAATTTTTTCAATATGGGTTGGGAGATATCAAGCTTCGTGAAAGAAGAATATACTTTACTATGTTTAGTTGGAGTGGTAGTGGTAGCCTTGGGAAAAAAGAAAATACACACTCTTTAAATTCTGTGTTTTTATTTATCAGGGCGTAAATTGCATTGACCAGGCTCAGAGTCAGCTTGCCTGTTAGGTTGACTTGGCCACCAGAGGCTGACATGAGCAGTCTGCGAGCTAATGAGTCTCCATCAGTCTTACTAGTCCATAGCTTTGTTTAAGGGAAGCTTGCCACTCACTTGCTGCTCAGTCCTCACTTTTTGAGGGCAAGACTAAGCTGGTATCAGTAATTTTGGAAAGTAGAGCTGTACTTGATTGTCTTCTGTGCTCTGTCCTCTGTGCTGCCTATGCTTTGGTGCAGTAGGTAGTATGTTAGATTCTGGGTCACAAAGTCCTGTGTTTAATTCCTGCTTTTGGCAGTCATCCACAGGAAACCACTAAAATATATTAACTGGGTGATTAAAATATAAACAATTGAGCAAAATTTTCAATTAAAGTTTCCACTTGCATTTTAATCCCTTAAGCCAACTCTGCATTTGGCCCCATTCTCCTATATCTCCTGCCTCCCCTATTACACTAAATGTACTTTTTACCCCATCAGTGACTCAACTTTAGAGATAGCTAAGCCAGTGGTATAACAGGTTGACTGCTATTAGTAGTATCTCCCTAAGAAAATGTGTAGGTATCAGATCAAGTAAGACATTATTAAAATTAATAATTGTATTGTGGTATTTGGGTAAAAAATTTAAATCACTTCACCATGGGTTTTATATATATATAGTTTCAATTTTGGCAGTTTATTTAAATGGTACCTACAAAGAGGCTTTATAACATATTCATGAGCAACAAAAGTTTAATGATTTGTCTTCACATGGCACTTCAACTGAAGTTAGGTTGTATTACAAATACTGTGAATTAAATCACCTTATTCATATTTTGTGAAGACTATATTAAATTAATTAGTATACTTTACTATTTAAAATTTTTCTTGATTTTTTTTAGATTTTGACAGACCTGAAGTCAGAAAACCAGCGCTTAAAGGATGAGAATGGGGCTCTAATCAGAGTGATCAGCAAACTTTCCAAGTGAGACTATGTACACAATCACACTTGAAGTCAAGAGATTCACTGATTTGAAAGCCTTCACTTGCTACTGATCCTACCTCTATAGCTTTCTGAATATTAATGACAAATAAATGATTTGTACTTGCTCTTGTTCCTCTGACACTCTCTAAACTTGCCTTTTGATGTAAGATGTTATGAAGATAATGAGTGATTTTAAATGAACTTATTTTACCACTTGTTGCTAAATTCAACTAACTTATCCTTAACTGTTTATCTTAACATATTAAGTATACATTATGTACTGTCAACCTATAATTCAAATGAACTTTTTATTTTTTGAATTTTTACTATTTGATTAACATATGTATAAACATTTCAAGGTACAAAATACTGTATTTTACTGTGAAACAGATTAATTAACCAAAAAGTAGATTTTTTTTGCATAAGTATTTAACCCTTTGGCTCAAAAGTCTTCAGGGATCTGTCCCTATCATCCTTGCACATCTAGATCCTAATTTCTTTTTTTTTTTTTTTTTTTTTTTTTTTTTTTTTCATTCTTCTGGTAAAAATAACTCAAGATCTTTCAGTTTGGATTATACCACAGTGCAGTTGAATTCTCAAATCAGTGTTGATTAATTTTGTATAAAACCACAGATCTAAATATTTATAACATAAATAAAAGGTTTATATAAATGTTCTCATTCTAATATGTTACTGTTCTTGTAACAGGACATTCATAGAGACTTGGATGTATAATATAATCTAAGCCTATTATGAGACATTTATTTAAAATGTATGAAAGGAGACTCAGGTGTCATATCTTTGAAAAAGTCAGTAAGTTTCCCAACATTTGCAAATGCAATCCTTATATCCTCTGCATTTACAAATGCAATTCTTAAATGAATCCTGAAATTCTGCGGTGCCACAGCTTCTGCACCACTACATCCTGCATCCTTCCATTACATGTTAATTGCACACAAGTGGACTCCAGTCAACTAATTATGTGACTTCTGATGGTTGGTAGTAACTAGGAGGTTACTACTTGCACAATCATACCTTTTATGTTTTTATTTTGAAATCATTTTGAAAACTATATTCATTTCCTTACCCCCTCTTCAATATTATGAGCCATTTTGTGTTCATTCATGACACATGACATTAAGTTCACTTCAGTCCCATGTAGATTATGCCACAAATATTATGCCATATACAACTACTACTAATAATAATAATAATAACAATAATCATCATCATTTAATATAGTGCTTCACAGCTGAAACAGCTCAAGGTGTTATGTAACCCTAAAAAAGTAATTCAAGTAAATCAAGTAGAAAAATAATCACATTGTTAGAATTTGATTCAGGTTTCAATCTCTATCAGACTTTGCAGCTATCTCTCTCTATTTCATCCAGGTGACAAGCACTTGGAGAATGAGCAAACTGACACAAGGTTGTGTTTAAACTCAGTCTGATTTTACTGCAGAAAGTCTAGAAGTATTTATACATAGAAATACAGATGCCATAGTACATTCTCAAGGGAACAGATAAGCAGAAAAACACCTTTGTTTGGACTAAAAGAGACCAGTCCCAAGCCTGGATAAATGGGAGTGTTGCGTCAGGAAGGGCATCTGGCATAAAAACTTAGCTAAATCAGACATGCGGACACAAATGGCTCCGCTGTGGCGACCCCTAATGGGAGTAGCCGAAGGAATTTTATGATAGCTTAACGTAAACAAGCTCCGGTCATGTCAAAATGACCTAAATTATCTATGGAACACAGGAAAGGAGAAAAAGCAAAACACCTTTAAATTTGAGCAAAGAAATGCAAAAACAACAGTCCATGACAGCAAGGTTAAAGAAGTCATAGAACAGAAAAGGACAAGATTTTCTATCTAACACACATACTTCAGTAGTTAAATGTCACTAAACCAAGACTAAAAATATAGACTAAATGAAGTATACAGTAATGAATAAAAGCAATAATTATTAAATATATATTATTAAATATAATTATATATTATTTTGTCAAGCACTGTTAAGAGTAGAAAGAAATATAATTTCAAACAATTCCATAAACAGCACAGAGTGTATAGCCCTTATTAAGCTGTGGCCATTACTTAGTTTTCACCTTCGCCCTAATAAATAATGGCCTTAAATTAATGGTCTAATTCTGGCTACTTAATGATCTTTTTCCCTCTCTTTATCAAAGTGTGGCCATTTATTAAGATCCCATCCCTTGTCTTGTTAAGTTGTGGCTAGATTTTTACTAACAACTGACCTCACCAATGGAACTAGGTTTATAAACAATATAATCTATAATATTAACAGAGAGCACAAGGATAACCAGCATGGCTATCCTGGGCAGTGTAAGGGAGTGTGGTTGTTAAAAGAGGAGGTACAATGAGCAGTTAATTGCTGCCACAAAAAGGTAGGCTTTTCACAAGTGTGGAGCAAGTGCACCTCAGTTCGGCAACCGCTGAGCACTGAAAGATGCACACATGTCCCCTCACTCACCAGGGTCTTCACATTGGTTGCGATTCAAGTTGATTAACAAGTCTTTGTGTAGCTTATAGTATGTGTTGATGTAATCTGTTTTTTGCAATTTGTTTGGGCTTATTTAATGTTTTAATGAAACTGATCATAGAAGAATATTTACAATGTGCCTAACACATTAAACAGTCAGTATTCTCATGGTACAGCATACTCAAAAGATATAACTAGACTAAGTAAGATATCATTTTCACTTAAATTAAAAATAATATGAAAGTAAGAACAATATTACTATTATTTTTCTAACAATTGCATAATGTTGATATTGTACTTTGAAGTATTGCATTTAAGGGATTAATAATTTTGTTTGATACCCTTTTTCTACACATTTTGCATGAGACTGGTCATATATTTTTGTTAAACCCCTTGAATTAATGCTTAAAGTCTACACTTCAATCACGTCTTGATGGTTTGAAAATGAAATGAAACGCGATGAAAATTGTGTTGCTGTTTCAATACTTTTGGAGGAAACTGTGTTTTTGATAGGTTTGAGGTCCAGATTTGTTTTAAGCTTAATGTTACTCTTCTTTATTTATTCCACAACTTTGATGTGTGTTCGAGGTCAATGTTGTGTTGGACATCCAATGTCGTGTTGGACATCCAATGTCCTGTTGGACATCCAACTCTGTCCAAGGTTTTAGGTTATGCTGAAGAATTCTGAGGTAGTCCTCCTTTTTCATTACTGCATCCACTTTGTGCAATGCACCAGTTCCACTGCCAGCAAAACAACCCCTGAGTGTGATGATACCACCAACATGTTTAACAGTTGCTATAGTGTTTCTCTGTACTTTTGGTCATTGTGGCCAAACAACTCAATCTTTGTCTCTTCTGACTATAAATCTTTCCTCCAGAAAAGCCTCCAGAATTTTTCTTTGTCAGTGTGGTTAGCTGCAAACTTCAGTTGAGCTTGAAGGTGCTGATTTTGGAGCAGGGGCTTCTTCCTTGGATGGCAGCCTCTCAGTCCATGGTGATGTAAATTTCACTCGAATGTAGACAGAGTTACCGCATCTTCCACTTCATGGCAGGCCTATACCTTGATGGTTCCTTGTTTGCTACTGACCATCCAAACTGAGGGTGACAGTTTGCTCTTGTCAAAGTTGCTACACCTCCCATTAATTTGTTCTTGTCAAACAAAGCCTTTTTATGTTCTGCACAGAGAAGTTACCAGCTGTAGTCAATCATGAACAATAACAGAAAGTTAAGTGGCCTTGGTCTTGGCAGGTGAGAAGACATTTTGGAACTCTCAACACCACTGAATTAATAATCTAAGTCAGTGTTTGTATAATTTGACCCTTTGTTTATTTCTGAAAACCCAAGATAAATAAAAAATTCTGCACTATATTCTTTTTTTTTTTTTTTTTTATTAAAGCTGTTTGTTGTACAATCATTCTTCCCCATCTGAGGAATGATTGTGTTGAATGCTGAACTGAAGTCTATGAACAACATTCATACATAAGTGTCCTTGTTGTCCAGGTGGGTGAGGGCCAGCTGTAGGGTGGTGGCAATGGCATCGTCTGTGGACTGGTTGGGGATCTGTAGATTAATAGATGAGAGAAGCTGAAACCTGAGGTGGAATGGTTGGCAAATTAAAGTGAAAATAAAAAAATTGACTTGGAGTTTGATTTAAACAGAAATGCGTGTGTGCTGCCTGTCTCATTTCCCATCCATATCGTAGAAAACGAGCAAGCGTACAGCCCGAGGAGCAAATATGTGACATGTCTGAAATCATTATTAAAATTACTGAAAAAGAATTATCAATGTATTTTCTAACTGCCAGGTAGTCTATATGAAAAATCTTCATGTCTTCCTCTCAGAAACACAGAGCGCGAAGAGTGCGGTAAAGTTGGTTTCATATTCGCATATTCGGATTTCTGACTTCAATAGCTTTCTATCTGTGAGTGCAAAAACAGAAATTCTTGTAAATTATCGTTGTTGATATTTAATACAATTAGCTACAACATAGCTGTTGTCAGAAATTAATGTATTTCATATTTGACTGATCTCTATGGACAGTCGTTTCTCGAACGCGAACTAAGGGACCGTCAACAAATTACTTGACATTCAATAGCGGTTACTAAATACTTAAAGACTTTGAACTGCTCATTGCAATGGAACATACCAAGCTGGATTAAGTCACCTAGCATCTGGACGACGTACTACACCCCTGATTTGGTCAACTTTCACTTTCCCCGAATTTTGATGCATGTTTATTTTGAAAGAAAAAATCAATAGCTTCTGAATGGTTTACTCTGTTGCTCCAAAACAAGTATTCCCACATCAAGCATCCTCTAGAGAAAATACTACACCTTTCATTTGGTCGACTTTGACTTTCTCTGAATTTACAGTAATTTTTTATGGAAATCAATAGCTTCTGAACGGTTTACTGTGGTGCTCTAAAACAAGTTTGCTTAAATGAAGCATCCTCTAGGGAACATACTACAACTCTCATTTGGTCAACTTTGACTTCCTTTGAATTTTCAGAATTTTTTTTTTTTGTTAATTCAATCACTTCTGAACGGTTTACTGTGGTGCTCTAAAACACGTTTGCCTAAATCAAGCATCCTCTAGAGAAAATACGACACGTCTCATTTGGTCAACTTTGACTTCCTCTGAATTCTCAGGATTGTTTTTATTGGAAAAAATACAACAGCTTCTGAATGGTTTACTCTGTTGCTCCAAAACAAATATTCCCACATCAAGCATCCTCTAGAGAACATACTACACCTCTAATTTGGTCAACTTTGACTTTCTCTGAATTTACATGCATTTTTCCTGAATTTTCATAGGTATAAATCTTTATTTTATATTTAGCTACTGATAGTTCTCTCCCCATTAATTATTTTTACAAAGCAGTGATGCAAATAAATAATGAATGGAAATACAACTTCCACATTCTTATCCTTTTCAAATGGAGCA
>JAQQZR010001015.1:0-12277 GCA_030068235.1 Notoglanidium macrostoma | reverse complement strand
ATGTGTGTGTGTGTGTGTTTGGACAGAAACCGAGCTCTGAGCGTATTTATTTAAGTGTGTTTGTGTGTGTGTGTGTGTGAGTGCGCGAGTGTTAATATGGCTCACACATGGTGTATGAAAATCCTCCAGAGACACGAACGCATAGTTACAAAGGCACAACTTCTGATGTGATGGCAACAGCGTAGGCGTGAAGTGTGTGTTGCAGGAGGCCTGGGCGGGAGGAGCACGCTCCTGCCATGCATATGATTTCCATATTTCAGCCAGACGCTCTGTGATCTCAGACGAGACCCTTCGGCTCATAAAAAAGAAAGTGCGGAGAGGCTCCAGGGAGGGGAAGCGTCTCCTCGCCTGTGTGGAACTTTTCCTAGTTGACTAAAAGGACACAGCAGGCAGGCACGTGTTTCTGCACTAGCGCGCGCGTGTGTGTGTGTGTGTGTGTGTGTGTGTGTGTGTGTGTGTGTGTGTGTGTGTGTGTGTCAGTCAGTCACCTGTGTGTTTGTATTTATCTCGTCAAGTTTTGCTTTTATGATGTTTGGTTGCCATGACTGACGCCATAGCGATGACTACTGTCAAGCAAATAACACTGCAATCCAACCACACACACACACACACACACACACACACACACACACACACTTCTCACCTTCCTACCATGATATTTGCATGCTAGTCCCAATCTAATTCCCACACAACCTTGTAATTACGCATCTTTTGGAAGCAGTTGAGGTAGTCTGATTGAACACGGGCCTGCTTGCGAATATTAACGTGTGGGTTAAACGTGCCGTGCGTGCGAGGTTTTCCCACAGTGGGGAATGTAACCGTGAGCCGTGACTCTATTCCGACCCCCGTTCCGGCTTCACAGCCACGACGGAAAACCCACAGGCTGCATCACACAGAGCTGCGCCATTTTAGCCGATCAGGGCGTCAGGGAGCGTTTCAGTTTAGCCCCGTTTGTGTCGGCCGGCTAGCAACGAGCTCGTCACGCCGAGTTTTAACACGTTACAGACTTTAAAAGAAAATCAGGACAAGATTGAAACGTTTAAAACGATATGAAATTGAATCTAACTCGTCTGGGGGGTTCAAAATGTTCCAAAATCGCTTCTGTTCGAAGACTTTAACATCGAGTGGAACTCTTCTTTCTGTAAAACGCCGCTCGCAGGTTTACCCACAAGCCTAAAGGGAGTCATGGGAAAAGCTGCACCGCACCGATTTACTTTATCTATCTGTTTCTTTCTTACTCATTTTCCTGCCCAATGATTTGCTGTTGAGACATTAAAAGCTTCGTGTTTTGCAATATTGGCTGTAACTCATTTCTTTTTCTTTTGCCCGGGAGTGTAAAACAGAAACGCGAAGCTAGTACGGCGTAGTGACACAGTCTGGGAAAGGCGTGATACAATTATGCAAATGTTTCACCATTCAAGACCAGTAACGTCTCCCGTGAATGTCAGCACAGCTGTATTTGCTGTAAGGTGTTGCTAAACAAGCAGAAGACAGCAAACAGGATCAAACATCACCTCCTAACAGTAAACATGTCGGGATAGATCGACAGATAGCTAGATCAATAGATAGACATGTGCGGAGAGAATAATAGGTTCTGAACGTGTCATTGTTCACATTGTATGAAACGTACCGCTGCAGTTCCTGTTATTTCTGTTTAGCCGGTTAAACCCATAAATTATCCTTGATCATCGTCGTGACAGTCTGATATGACAGCGATACCCAAAGCGAATCAGGGACGATCAAATATTGCCGCCTTTTCTGCTTTATGTTGAATATTTAGTGTGTGGCGCAGTGCTACGGGTTTCGGATCTTTGATGAGTGACGATCTCAGACGCTCAGTAAGCAGCACAGGCAAAGTGACACGGACATTTTAAACCGTTTTAAGGGTAATAGAAACAGTTCTGCGCCAGATAATAATGTGTCTGGTGTTACTATAGTAATTAGAACGAGCGCGTTAATGCGCGTTAAAACGTGCGCTGCAGCTGCACTGCTGTCAGAGAAAACTCATCAACACCTTCCGGCCAATCAGAATCCAGAACCCGACAGCGTGTTTGCTTAACCGTAAATACTGACTTCTATTAAATCCACTGTTCTCTCTGACTCATTTCCTCTGAATCAGATGACCAGCATACTGCATGTACACGTCACTGATCTTCAGTGCTGGCCGCCTCTTTTATTATCTCTGGCCTTCACGTCTTTGTTTCTAAAGCGGGCACCGCGTGAGAGCAGACGCTGTTCGAGTGAGGGTGTGTGGGTGTGCGCGCGCTGGTCTTTGTGCGTCCTTTTCTAGACGGAGTCTCGCCGAAGCGTCTGAGGTTGGAGGTGTCGAAGCGTGTGGAGGTGGACGAGGACGTTAGCGAGGACCCAAACTTCATTTCCATTCTAATCCGGACGAACTGTAATTTTCCATGCAGTGTGCTAACACACAGGCCACGGTGACACACACACACACAGGCCTTTGCTGCGTTCCCGCAGATCTGGCACAACGGTACACGTTACCTGTTTAACTGTAAACCGACATGCAGCCCTTTATACAGATTCTAGTTAGAAATGAGTGCAGTAATAGTTTGGCTATCAGGTCCAGAGAGGTTTCTCTTTTATTTCTGAACATCCCGCGTAGAGAACCCAGTTTAACTCCAACGGTCATTCCATTCCACCTGAGGTTATTTATAGGCATGACGCATTCCTGATCTCATCAAACAACTGCTCAGTCACCAGCGTTGAGTCTTATACACTGAGGAAGAGTTGATTTCCTTCCAAGAATTCATGCCTTGTCCGTGTTTTGTGCCCGGCGTGTACACCCTGGATGGCACATGACACCAAGCAGAATGTTTTCGGGAGGTGGGAGGAAACCGGAGCACCCCGAGGCGCGTCCAGTTCAGCAAACTGAGACGAACGCTCCGGGCGAACGGGTTTTCTTTGAGCTTTTAAGTTTGAACATTTTTGCGTAAACTTTCCAAATTGTTCGACGGAAACAGGGAACGCTTTAGCTGCAGGCAAGTTAGCCTAAAGTGACGACCACGGAGAGCAGTACAGACACCCAGCTGATGCTAAGGACTGAACAATAACACAAAAAGAGGCTTTCACAAAGAGTATCACTGTAACTGACAGTTAGAGGAGTTCGCCACGCGTTTCCTCTCCCGCGACTGTCCCGCTACACAGTGACGAGATTTGTTTCTGCAGCTCATCTTTTATGCTTTTTTCCCGCACTTCCCTCTGTTTTTGTTCGTCCGCTCGTGCGATTGTTGTGAGTACGTGAAGCGTGATTAGTTGAACAAAAGCCGCACAAAACCGTCACGCGGTCAGATGATGTTATAGGTCCGACTGCACGCACACACTCTGTTTGAGATTTGGTGTTGGTCGGCGTTATTTTAAACTGATATCGGGTTGCTCTCGGATCACCTGAGACGGAGTTTAGTACAAGTCTGAATAGGCGTGAGAGACACTTCCATCATGGCAACACGTTTTACTGCCTCATTCTCTCTTACACGCACGAGCACACAATGACACACACACACACACAGACACACACACGTACACAACATCTCCAACAGCTGCTCAGTCATCTCACTTTAGCACATGTTCTCACTCACACACACACGCACGCACACACACACACACACAGCCAGACAGACAGGTGTTATCTGTTATCACGACTCTTTTCCTCCCACGTATATACCCCCGTTCTCTTTCACACACACACACACACACACACACACACACACACGTGTGCGTTCTATAAAGAGCAGACGAGGCCCTCTCAGCCCAGGATTTTCAGGCCATTATCACGACTTCTATCTCCACACGTACACACGGAGCTATTCTCAGTGACAGCCCGTCTCTTTACTCTGTACATCAGTGGGACTGTGTGTGTGTGTGTGTGTGTGTGTGTGTGTGTGTGTGTGTGTCCGTGTGTCCGTGTCTCCTTACAGCACAGTATCTCTCCCAAGCCACCCATACTAGCTAATCCCTAATCCCTAATCCCTATTAGAGAACCGGGAAAACCGGAGCTCTATTAATGAAGCCTTTACTGTTGTCACGGCAACAAATCGTGGAAAATTAACAAGATGAAAGTAAAGGAAAAACACTATTATTCCAGTTGCATAAGGTTTTAGGCTGCATAGGATCGCTCTAAACTTTCCCTTAGCTAATGTCTAATGCGTGACGTCGAGGAGGCGGGGCAAGAAACTGTCAATCATGGCATGGAACGTCAGGGAACATGTGGTAGGAGTTGCCAAAGCAGGTGAGAAAATGCACAGGAATTCTGACATGCTAGACTTTTCCCAGGGTGTCGTGGGCCGTCCCAGACGAGCGCATCGATTTTGTTCTTCGAGTATGTCGCATTAAGAGGCCCGTTCTTCTTCAATGACGTTCCCATTCGGGCGTGACTCCGGAAAGCTGTCATCCACGACAAAATCGGGCTGCATTTGTGTAGGCTAATAAGCGGGAAATTTGCTACAGCGACTGAAAATCTCGCTGTAGTCAGAGTCCACGGTAACCGTGGCAACGTTCGTTGATCACTCCATCGCAATGTTTACTTCTCGACTCTTGATGTAGTGTGTAAACCTCCACCAGGAAGCTCTCTGCGGTCATTCCAACGCCATGCAACGCGAATTCATAGCTTATTATATGAAGTAAACAGTCAATTACAGAGCCAAAAGAGGAAAAGCAAATACAGGAAGTGTTGATTAATGATGTTAAATGAAAACGTTCGTGTCAGGGTGTGGAGATCGTTAATATGGCTGCTACGCCAGTTGGCGTTCCACTTTTCCTTGTGTTTGACTACTTCCTGTAACATTTAAAAAAAAAACTTAAGCTGCATGTATTGAACGAATTACAGGTTCAAAAATGGGGGAATGATAAAAGAGTAAAAAAAAAGTTAGTGTTCATAATGCTAACCCTAACCCAATGTTTCCCACTGAATACAGTTCATTAAAACCATTCTCTCACTCTCTCACTCTCTCACTCTCTCTCACTCTCTCATCTCTCTCTTCGTTCTCTCTCTCTCATCACTCTGTCTCTCTCTCTCTCTCTCTCTCTCTCTCTCTCATCTCTCTGTCTCTCTCTCTTTGTTCTCTGTCTCTCTCTCTCTCTCTCTTCATTCTCTCTCTCTCTCATCTCTCTCTCTCTTTGTTCTCGCTCTCATATTTCTCGCTGTCTCTCTGTCTGTCTCTCTCTCTCACTCTCACTCTCTCTCTCTCTGTCTCACTCTCTCATCTCTCTCTCTCTCTCTCTCTCTCTCTCTCTCTCTCTCCATCTTTCCCTGGCGGATATCCTGAGATATTTTGTTGACAGAATAATAAATGAGAAGGAGGATTTCCCTCATCGCTCTGTCACTGGCTCCATATGTGAAGCTCTTTCACAGGAGCTCCTTGGAGAAACGTGCGCACACACTCTTCCTGTAAAAGACGTGATAATAACATGTCTCTCATCTCTACAGTGAGCGTCGGAGCGTTTTCTTCACCTCGGTAGGAACGTGTTTAAATGACGAGCGACACTGTGCTCATAAGATGCGTAATATAATAAGGCGCATCAGAAAATAATCATCCATGCAAAAATATACAGTAAAACAGCGAGTATATCCGGCGGCAGGCTGATTCTGAAGAGAAGCGGTTGTTATTTATGACCAAGCCATAAAGAGCCTTATAATTATCAGTACGATTAGTATTATTGGTAGTAGCAATTAGTTGTTACTTAATAATGCCAGGGTTTCAGGTTTCACAGATGTTTCTGTAATATGGCATGTGGAGATGAGTGAACATCTGGAATCTGATGGTGTGTCCACATGTTGCGGTCTCTTTCTCGTTCTGTCACGCAGAGCACAGGAGTGTGCGCTTCTCTCGCTGAAAAGCCATTTGTTCCTCCTCTTTCTTGGGCTGTGTTTGTCCCGGCTGCCTGCTTGTGTGTGTGTGCGAGACGTGTTTGTGTGTGTCGGTGCTCCTGTGGAGTGTGAGCTGATTTAAGGAGGAGAAGCAGCGCTAATCGATTGCTGGTGTGTGAGTGTGTGTATGTGTTCGGGTGAACCTGCAGAGTGTGTGATGAGGTTCAGTGTCAGGCTGGTGGATGTTTGATCTGCAGAAAGAAAGGATGGAATGATCTGCACTGTAACGACCCCGTGTACGCACGCGCACGCACACGCACGCGCACGCACACGCACGCACACGCAGCAGGAGGTCTGTGTTTATTACCCCAGCTTCCTAACAAGCTGGAATACACAAAGAAAACAATTTCACTGTGCTGTAGCGCGTATGTGGATTATAACATGAACACCACCAAAAAATAAATAAATAAGTAAAAATTGCTAAGATGTAAATTAATTATACAATAGACAATAAATATGTACAAAAGTAATTCATTTTACTTAATTAAAATATTATTTTTTATCAATACCCACTAAGTTAAATGTATTAATGCATTTATTGATTATAATAATAAACTAACAACAGCTTCTACAATAATAAAAATTAAAACATTATTATTATTATTATTATCTGTGTCTGTATCTTTGTCTGTGTCTGAGTCTGTCTGGATCTCTCTGTCTCTATCTGTCTGTCTGTGTCTGTCTGTGTCTCTGTCTCTCTGTCTCTCTGTCTCTATCTGTCTGTCTGTATCTGCCTGTCTGTCTTTATCTGTTTGTTTGTATCTGCCTGTCTGTCTTTATCTGTCTGTCTGAGTCTGTCTGAGTATGTCTGGATCTCTCTATCTCTATCTGTTTGTCTGTATCTGTCTGTATCTGCCTGCCTGTCTGTCTGTCTGTATCTGTCTGTCTGTCTTTATCTGCCTGTCTGTCTGTATCTGTCTGTGTCTGTATCTGTCTGTCTGTATCTCTGTCTGTCCGTATCTGCCTGTCTGTCTGTCTTTATGTGTCTGTCTGTCTGTCTTTATGTGTCTGTCTGTCTCTGTCTGTGTCTGTCTGTATCTCTCTGTCTCTGTCTGTATATCTCTTTCTCTGTCTGTATCTGTTTCTGTCTCTGTCTGTCTCTGTCTGTATCTGTCTGTCTGTCTTTATTTGCCTGTCTATATCTGTCTGTGTCTGTATCTGTCTGTCTGTATCTGCCTGTCTGTCTGTCTTTATGTGTCTGTCTGTATCTCTCTGTCTCTGTCTGTATCTGTCTCTGTCTGTATCTGTCTCTGTCTCTGTCTGTATCTGTCTGTCTGTATCTCTCTGTCTGTGTCTCTGTCTGTGTCTCTGTGTGCGTGTGTGTGTGTGTGTCTCTGTCTGTCTCTGTCTGTATCTGTCTTTGTCTATAGCTGTCTCTGTCTGCATCTGTCTCTGTCTGTGTCTCTGTCTCTGTCTGTATATCTCTGTCTCTGTCTGTATCTGTCTATGTCTATCTCTGTCTCTGTCTGTATCTGTCTATGTCTATATCTGTCTCTGTCTCTGTCTGTATCTCTGTCTCTGTCTGTGTCCCTGTCTGTGTCCCTGTCTGTGTCTCTGTCTGTGTCTCTGTGTGTGTCTGTGTGTGTCTCTGTCTGTCTCTGTCTCTATCTATCTTCACTAACTGGGGAGCGAGTGGACCTGGTGGAAAGCTCACTCTGTGCGTGCCTGATTTGTGTCTGTTCTCTAGCTGAATTGCACTGTGCATTAGGCTTCCAGTGATCGCCACGCTGTTACTGAGCAGCGAGCCGCAGCGAGCTGACCCACAGCGCAGAAGGAAGCAGAAGTGTGTAAGAAACACAAACAGCTGCTTTCTTCTCTTCATCAGCAGCACTGTTAATGTGTGTGATTACATCTGGCATTAGATCTAATCAGAAAGCTAATCTTTTAGATCACTTACAAAGAGAGCTGGCGGATTATCTGATTACCCCTGGACCGATCTGACTGGTTCCTCTGGTCCGATTACAGTCCTGCAGAGGATAATCTCGCACCAATAGGAAGCAGAGCATATCCTTCACTGACTACTCTCTTACTGAAACACAGCCGAACATGACATGTTTTTATAAAAAGGGCAGCAGGGTTAGATTAGCATTCTGATACAGAAGGCTTTCATCATAAAATGTCAGCAGAAGATGACAAGCTGTGACAAGAGAGATTTAAATCACTGGTTAATACTTGCATGTCATTCACAGAAGAAATACCTATAGAGACGTTCCTCCAGAGAGCTGTCTGGTTTTATACGTTGTTATAAAATACATGCTTTATTTCTTAATACACATACATATATGCATTTGCTTTACATCGGAGGTAAAGGAGAGACACGTCGTCCCGTGTGTTATTATTGGATCCACAGTTCCACCATTTGACATCCCGTGATGGAATTTTGACTTGATGTCTTTTTAAAAAAAAAATTTAATAAAAAAAACTGAAGAAGTTAGAACACAACTGACTGGTGAAGCAACTGAGCAAGACGTAAAACTATCTCACGGCATTTGAGAGTTCGGTTTGAGATGGCAGGTGTGTGATTTTTTGTAGGTATTCAGTTACTGTGATACTTGAGTAAAGAAACAGTGCTTAAGTATAGTAGCAAAGTACAATTACTCAGTTTAACTTTCACTTCAGCTGTCTGGAATCATGATTATATCTCCTGCAGCTTGGTTGTTGTGACTGAAATCAGTGATCACTGATATTAATAATGCTAATAAGGAACTTACTTTGTGTAGCATTTTTATACTGAGGTCCAAAATCTCATGTGTTACAGTAAAAAGCGTGTAAATATAAAGGCCAGTGTGCCGAAGTTGACAACGCTAAGACTAATTTAAGTTTCAATACGGCTCAGTGATGCGTTTGGTAAATTGGTTTACAAAAACAATAATCTAATCCAGAAAACCTCGCTATGAAACCATAATCAGAGCGATTGTTCAGACGACAGTGTGTGTTACTTCCCAACACTACGTAACAGGTGACATTTAACACACAGGAAGCTCCTAGAACAAGAAGTGTTTTTCTCACAGCACTGTGTACAGCACAATATACACCCTGTACCACTTCTCCACTACTCACTCCAGGAGATGCTCTACTACTTCCTGTTTCTGTGCTGTCATTTCCTGCTTGCGGCTCACCGTGTAAATACTTTACGTTCAGGCAATAATGGTCTTTCCCTGGGGTGTGTGTGTGTGCAGCGTGACGTCATCCATGCTATAACTTGCCAACATAAAAGCCGACAGGAAGTCGATTTATCCACAGCTTCCTTCTCCCCTATGTAGACGCCCAAGCATAGAGAGAGACAGAGAGAAAGGGACAAAGAGGAGATAGTTTGAAGACAAGACTAAGACACACAAAGACAAAAGAGAGAGACAGAGGCAGACAGACAGAAACAAAGACAGAGGCAGAAAGGTAAATCCAAAGACAGATGGACAGAGACAAAGACAGAGGTAAGGACAGACAGAGACAGAGAGACAAAGATGACGACAAAACAGAAAAAAAGAGCAGACTAGACACAAATCGAAAGAGAGACAAAGACCAAGTCAGAGAGACAGGGACGAGGCCACAGATAAAGACCGAGCTCTAGAGATGTAGACAAAGACAGAAAGACGCGTACACAAAAGAGACAAAGAGAGACTGAGAGACGTGAAGACAAACGCAGAGCGACAGAAACAGAGACTGAGACACAAATACTGAGGCGGAGAGGAAAAGGCTGAGATGAAGAATGAGAGACCGAGACATGGAGACAAGTACAGAGCAACGAAAACAGAGACTGAGACACAAAGACAGTGCACGCACACACACACACACACACACGCGCGCGCGCACGCACAGTGGTGTTATGGTGATCTGTGAGTCAGTGCTGGGGTTTTAATAAACTGTGTGGTGTCTGGGATTAGTCAGCCCTGGCATGCTTTCTCCTGTCACTCGCTCTCAAGAACTCGTCTGAGAAAGGAGCCGGGTTCTTATAAACCCCTGCACCAACGCATATCTCATTTACACACACTGTCCTCACACACACACAAACACACACACACACACGTTTATAATAGAAACATTAACATGGTAACGTTAGATGGTTTATTGTTCTCTATAAAAGCCCCGGCTCATAATCCCTATCACTGTGTGTGTGTGTGTGTGTGTGTGTGTGTGTGTGTGTGTGTGTGTGTGTGTGTGTCAGAGTGAAGGCTCTGACACTGCAGGTGTCTCAGGCAGACAGCAAACTGATGGACTTGAGGACAGAGAGCAAAAGGACACGAGTGGAGCTGGAGAGCGAGCTAAAACGCCGTCTGCAGATCAGGTAAGGAAACGAGGTAACAATGCAGCTGTCAAGGCCGGAAAGGAGAGAAAGAACAGAGCGTGTTAGACGCAGAGCAGCTGGAGAACAGAAAGAAAAGAAGAAAAGCAGTGTGGGGGCCAAGCGCGGATCCTATTGGCTCAGAAGAGTGTGTGGCGTGTCTACAGTAGCTGCCACAAGCACGGCACGACAGGAAGAACTCCGCAGATTGGAAACAACTGGAAGTCAGAACAAGTGTGTGTGTGTGTGCGTGTGCGTGTGCGTGTGAAACCGAGAGCAGAAATAGAGAAGAGAAAAACAGCTGACCTAGAGTTCACTTTACCCCACACACGGCATTAAAGGAGGAAAATAAAACGCACACACTCCTCCTCAAACACACAGGGTGCTACTTTAGTTTTGCGCTGGAGCTACAAGGCTAACGAGTAATGGAGGTTTATGGCCACCAGTTTAACATGCTGTCTGAATCATCATCACACACACACACACACACACACAAACAGTGTTGAATGATCATCTCACACACACGTGCGCACGCACACACACACATATATACACGCATGCATTTTTTTGTCAAAAGTTTTTTGTCATCTTAATTCACCATGAGGCTGAGGATCGAACGAAACCCAGGTTCCGAGTCAGGGTGCTCCACGTAACACAACGCTCCGTCCTTAATAATGCTGTGACGCAAACCAAGTTCTGTCTTCTTCCTAAGTGAAAAAACAGTGAAAAAACTCGGAAAACCGCTCACAGAGTTTTGCTCTTAGTAGCTTTCGGACCAGTAAGAAGCGAGACGCTCGTTCGGTTTGGGTCCATGAGACACCGCTTTCATGAAGAACTCACGGAGAACATCAACGTTTAGCATTTTAGGCATTCCAGGCGTCCAGCCCCATAAGAGTCTTGCCGCTTTAATTGGTCAAAACGTTCCTAGGATACACCAAACTGACTTTGATGAGCGTCGTGTTCTGCTCAGAATGCCGGATCACGTTCATCTCTGCAGTGTTTGCTCTGCCAGGAACAAGGTGAAGGGTTTGTGTGACGGATGAGTGGAGTGTGCCCAGACGCTACGCTGTTCTGTGTAGCTGTTATTAATGCTAGGCAGGCTGGTTCCTGTGACACGCTGGGTATTCCTCACCACTCTCTGGAGTGTGTTCCTGTCTGCTTCAATGCACTTCCCAGACCAGTCTGTAATGCTGTGGGTCAGGACCGACTCAGCGACTCTCCTGTCGGAGCCGGAAAGGATGCCTGACTATACCTGCTATTTTCAGCTTCCTGGAGAAGTCGAAGTGTCGGTGTGCCTTCGTGGCTAAAAGTGAAGAGTTCAGAGTCCATGTGAGGTCGTTGATGATACGCTCACCTCAGAGCCTGCGACCGCATACCTGTTTCCACTGATATATATAGGTTGGTGTGTAAATTGCGTCCTCCTAACCATCTCCTTTGTTTTGCTGACATTTAAGACGCCGTGCACCAGTCGTCCAGTTGTTGCACCTCATCTTTACCTGTCATGCGTCCCACAGCTGTGGAGTCATCCTCACATTTATTGATCTGCGTGTGCTGATGTTTAGTAACACAACCATGTGTGAATAAGATGAGGTGCAGAACACGACCCTTCCAGTGTTTAGTTTTGTTGTTAATAGTTACTGTTTGGGGTCTGCAGCTCAAAGTCCATGAGCCAGAGGCACACTGAGGGTTGCACACCAAGGAAGTGGAGTTTGTCCATTAGCTTCAGGGGATTTATTAAAAGCAGAGCTGAAGTCGATAAACAACAGCCTTACATAAGAGTGTTCAGGCTCCAGATGTGTCAACGATAGGTGAAGTGCAGAGGAGGCATCCTCGCTGGGGCGACTGGGCCGATACACATACTGATGAGGGTCTAGAGTGATGGAGAGAGAGAGAGAGAGAGAGAGAGAGAGAGAGAGAGAGAGAGGGAGAGCAGAGAGAGAGAGAGAGAGAGAACCACAGAGAGAGAGAGAGAGAAACACAGAGAGAGACAGAGGGAGAGGGAGAGCAGAGAGAGAGAGAGAGAGAACCACAGAGAGAGAGAGAGAGAGAAACACAGAGAGAGACAGAGAGAGAGAGAGACACAGAGAGAGAGAGAGAGAGAGAGAGAGAGAGAGAGA
>JAQQZR010001014.1:0-12278 GCA_030068235.1 Notoglanidium macrostoma | reverse complement strand
ATTGCACAAACATGTTGGTCATCAACTTTGCTTGCATTTGAAGAGTGGTGTAAATGTGTATGGCTAGCTAAAGCACCACAACACTCAGTTCTCCCATCATCAATGTTTTGAAAGCAACGTTGGTATGCTCAGGGTGTGTATTTCTGATATATAACATGGTATACGTCACCCAAGATGCTGATGCTCCATTGTATTACATGTCTCTGGTTCCAGAATGGCGGCATGCTATGTAATCACTAACACTGGGGCAACTTAATGCCTGTCTCGATCAGTTCAGTGTAAACAACCAAAGCCAGGGAAATGAGGGGTCTTTTTTACTGCAATATTGTGGGGTCTCTGCTCAAAAGGGACTTAGGGTAAGTGGAATAATTGGTTGGCAGGGAGATGTTTAATAGTGTGGTTGCAGATAGTTGTTAGAATGTTTCTAGGCGGTTGCTAGGATGAACTAAATGGCTGATATGTGGTTACTAAAGGATGCTTTACCAGTTAGTTGATCCAGGTGATTGTCAATGTGTATGTGGAGGCTGTCAGTACTGCTAGGTGATTACTAGAGTGTTCTGGGTGGCTACTCTAGCATATCGGGAGGTTGCTAGTGTGTTGTGCAGTGTACCGAGTGGTTGCTAGGATGTACGTGGTGGTTGTTAGGGTGTTTCTAGGTGATTGTTATGATGTATTTAGTAGGTACTAGGGTGTCTGGTTGCTAATGTGTTTCTAGGTGGTGTGGTGTTGCGGAGATTTTCTTGTTGGTGTACGAGTTGGTTGCTAGAATAAGGATACATAACATTTGGATGGCTGCTTGCAGCAGATTCCCTAATTACCAAAGGCATAACTTTATTTTTACTGCCATACTGAGAATATAAATACTGTCTTTTATACTATCATTCTAAAAACAGTTTTTGCATGCTATCATTTTTTTCTCCATTATTACAAATGCAAACAATACAATTCGACAGAACAAAGGACAGTTTAAAAGAACATAACAAGCACAACAACAACAACAAAAAAAGGCCAGGCTTATCATGTGGCTTCCTAAAAAAATACCGTTTAAAAGAAATTGTGTGCATTATAATTAACTATACTATGCTTTTTGCTGAAAAAAAAAAAAAAAATACTGCAATATTCTTATTTTAAAATGACTTCAGAGTACAGGGTAACTTGCACATTTCATAGGAGAGAGAGATCCTTGATCAATATGATTTTTTAAAACATGGAAAAAAAAAAGAAGCTAATGGAAATTGAACTTTGACCCAGTTCCATCTACCAATTAGCGCAAGTTCTTGCGTGCGCCCAGCATTTCGCCTCTTGACTGACTCACGGAGGGAATGAGACGTCTCTTCTCTTGGTAAGCATAAACAGCAAGTGTTCCACTTAAGATTATATTAATAAACGATGACAAATGAAAGTTAACGCTGTCTTTTCTGCAGTTTTGTGATTGGAAGAGACACCCTGGTGGGGGGGCCCGGGGGTCCTCCCCCAGAAATTTTTTTAATGAATTAGATGCCATTTCCTGCATTCGGGTATATTTTTAACAGGTTGTTAAACATCTGATTTTACCAACAAAAGTCACTTAATTCTATTTATTCTATTTTATCACTATTTTAGTGACTCAACAATAAATCCTCATTCAACTACTCCATATTCATCAGCCTGTTTTTAACTGCTACCCACTGCTATGCCTAAGATAATGAAAAGAATGTGACAATTTATCACCAACAATGAGTTTATGGGTGCATTTTACTTTTTATTTTGTGTATTCATTTTTATTTAGTTTTACATGCAACAACATGCCACTGTGCTGAGCAATAGTGACCCTCAACTGTATGTTTAAAAATAAGAATATTCATAATTTCACACAATGAACAGGCATGACATGGCATCATGCAGCCTTGATAACACAAAATCACACTGTGTCAAGCAACGGTGACACAAAAAGTAACTTAACACAATGAACAGGTGCAATTTTGTTAACCACCAACAGTGACATTAATTTCCAGAAAACTGACAAAGACCAGACAAAACAACTTCTTCCTGCTCAGATTGCACAAAGCTTCCAAAAATTGTTTTTCTGACACAATCAACAGCAGCCAGCATCCCTGTGACACTAGCAGTCTTGCTCTGAAGAGAGCGATTCAGACAGTCAAGCTCTTTAAGAACTTGAGAGGCTATTAACAGACCAAGTACAACATGCCCTTTCTGAAACCGTTCCAAGAGTCCTCTCACTGTTGTGCATGTGTCAGAGGAGCCCGATGCAGCCATTTCCTCAAGACTCTGCAAAACCTCCTCATATTGTCCTACCACTGCCTGAATGGCTGCTACTCTCATAAGCCATCACGTAGGGCAGAGGGGCTTGAGAGTTCTGAAACTCCCCTCTTCGGACTGGGCAATCTCCTTAAAAATGGTCTTGTATTTGCTGAACTGATGATATTTTGTGGTCTAAATCCAGCACATCAGTCACAACAGGGCATGAGCTACAGGCTGTCTGAGTCACAAGGTTGACACAGTGAGGGCCACAATGGACATAGAGAGCTAGTGGTTGTGACTCAAAACCGCTTGCACTCCTTTAACCCCACCTGCCATATTTGCAGCCCCATCGTAGCTTTGCCCTCGTAAGGAGGACAAGGGCAAGTTCAACCGCATAAGAACATCAGTGGCCACCCGAGCCAAGTCCTTTCCTGTAGTAGAGGACACTTCATAAAGACCTATAAAGTCTTCATACATAACACTTCTACATAACGGAGGCATACGGCCTCTTGCTCAAATCCTGAAATGTCTTGGACTCCATCCATAATGATGGAGAACTGCAATGTGGGCATCTCATGTACAATGCTTGAAATGGTCCTAACAATAGTATTGGCCATAACATTCACAATCTCATTTTGAATTTCTGGATTGTGTAGTGCTTTGTGGGCTTACTGAGCCATTGCTTTATCACATCATCCTTCTCAGCTTTATCTTGAAGTAGCTGAACAAGGTTGCCCTCATCACTTTCATGACCACGTAATGCTAGACCCTGGCGAGCAAGAAAACGAACTGATTTAATTATTTTGAGCAAGCACTATCTTGCCTCTCTTTGTTGCTACTCCCTAGCTGTGGATAGCGGAATTTCAACACTTCTATGTTGGTATGTGTATGTTGTGATGGCTACTTTGTGTGCTTGACTCTGTTGGTGAATTGTAAATTTGTTTATGGATTTTTTCCAATTTTTAAACCCTGTAGACACAAAAGCTTCATCTACGGATTTTGCAAGTGAGCTTTTCTGTCTTCTGAAGGCTTCCATGCAATAAAAACAAAACACACCATCTGCGTTGGGCACATAATTTAGCCAAGGATAGTCCCTAAACCACTTCTCCTGAAACTTTAGAGTCGTATTCAGAAGTTGCTGGTGTGGAATGACTCTTGGGTCAGGCTGATTCAGGTTGATGTATATCACTTCCTGGCTCTCTCCCTCATGTCTCTCAGATTGGCTCACTCCCTCATTCTCTTGTGGAATTCCTCTCTTGAACATCTTCATCAGAAATGCTCTCTCTCTCTGCTCTCAAAATCTCTCCCTCAGTCTTCTCTGTCTAAGGTCTCTTGCTCCTAGACATTAAAGTTAACATTAAGGTCTATCATTTTTATACTGACAAAGGTAAAGCTCAGTTTAATCAGCTCTAGATCAGTGGTCTCCAACCTTTTTTCCTCTGAGAGCTACTTTGATAAAATCAATGTGGTCTAGAGCTACTCAACTTTTTTTTTTTTTTTTTCACATCAGTAGCCTATTGATAGTCCTAGATATAAATGTTACATCCTCACGCACTAGTGCAGTGCAAACACTCATCTAAATTTGTGGGGAGAAAAATATTTTCTAACCGGGAAAGAAAATCGGGCATATAATATAAAAAAGGGCCATAGGGCAGGATATTTGAATTTGATTTCATAACAATTTTAACATATTTAATACTTTCTGTGACTATGTTATGAGATGTATTTACTCATTTACTAAAATGTATTTATTTGCTACCTGTTGGAGACCCCTGCTCTCTAGATTATGCCTTTAAATCAGTAATGTCCTTCATGTAATTTACATAACTGACTCGAGTGCACTCAAAATAAATATAGCTTTGAGTATACATTTGAGATTTGTACTTTTAAAGTGAGTTGAGCCCAAAATGAGGCTCCATAAAATCCGGAGATGCATTTCATCAACTGCCCAGCACCATTCATCACTCACCTCAAGAACAGAACTCTCTCCACTGTCCCTACATGCTGACCCTGCCTCTGACTCACTCTCAGTAGCAATCTCCTATGTCAAGAGAGATCAAGATGGATTAAGCATTGTTGTTTTTTTTTTTTTTTTATCAACAACTGAAATAAGTGAGCTTTAAAAAGTAAAGAAATTAGCAGGGAATAACAAGAAATGACCTATTCGCTCTAGTTTCATTAGTGGTTGTAATCACCAGTTGTTTTAACCCAATGGTCTTCTCATGATCTGAATTTTAAAAATTAAATTTGTCGGACCATGAACCAAGCACTGTTTTATGTAGAAAATACTGAAACTCAAATACTAAACTCCCAATAAATTTTTTGGATGCAATCATTTTATACTTGCTGATAAAAATACTAAACTCACAATAAACTTATGATTATGATGATTTAGTTCTTGCTGATATTATGAATACCAACAGGTGGCGCTCTGTGTAGCTGATGCTAGTAACCTAAATTAGGCTACAGAAGTATTCTGCTCACTCACTATTTGCAATTTCAAGTCACAACAAGGAATCAATAAATATTATCAGAGCGGACTTGGCCTCATTCTTGGCATTACTATATGGTAGTCTACTGGGTTTGGATGTAATGATGGCTAACATTAAGCTAGCTGATACATCTCCTAACACTGACTAGCCAGCTAACTGCATTTTAACATTTCCATTGGGGAAAAAAACCCTGTCCTGTGGAGAAATGTTGACTTACTTTCCGCTTCTTTGTAAAATATTTCCGTATGTCCATTGTGTCTGGGGAGCAAATATTGAAAACAATTAATCATCAACCAAGAATACCCTACTGTTTGTTACAGTAAATAAGGCAAAGCTTAGGCTACTCCTAATATTTCATTGTTTATTTGAACATTAATTTAACATGGCCTAGGGTTATTTTTGAGGGCATATAACAAAAGAATAAGGTTTTAGAAAAGGGGGTTGGGGGACACACGTCCCCCTCAGCTATAATGGTGGCGACGCCCATGGTTAAGACATTGAGTGGTTATGTGCTTTATTGCAAACTTCATCGTAATGAACCACGTTGTGTATTTAAGTGCTTTGGAACCGGTTGCAGACAGACATTTTGTAGATATGGAGCGTTTTCCAATTCCAAAGTTTTCCAATTTTGGCTTTTTGTTTTTATTTCAAGAAGCAATTTTTCAGAAGATTTGGTCACTCATTCATTTGAAATAATGTGTGATACTATCAGAGCGTGCAGAGATTCTTGGCTTTCTATGCATTTTATTTAGTAAAACTGCCTCTGAATAACATTTAAACTTTAGTTTCAGTGCTTTTGTGACACTGCAGTAGGCTGAAGGGTGGTGGCATTGCTAAGATCCAAGAAACTCCTCTGAGGGAAGTAAATTGAACACATTATCAAATATTTAACATGTTAAGAGTAAATTGTCTTAATTATTTGAACATACTGCTCTTGTATAAATTGTTTTCTTTATAGCAAGTTTATAAAAAGTAAAAATTGAAGTTGCTTTTGCTCCTGCCACCTTTCAGGCACTGCAGAGTGATTGGTGACTTGGAGGGAAAAACTTGCCTTTATGACATCTGGGAAAAGGCGAGATTCTTATCCATATAAATGGTTTTAAATTTTAAAGACTTTTTTTTTTGCATTAATACTGTACTGTGGCGGTAATTATAGGGGTTAGAATGGAGAGTAGGGACTGTATACAGCAAAGAGCCCAGGCCAGAATCAACCTATCGGCGCTGTTTGTATCTTGCCATTTGATTGTAATCTTCATCATTGTAATCTGTTCATTGAAGAGTGAAAGAGTTGATGCTTGAGATTATTATTTTGTTCATGGTTTCTCCCTACTCTTTGCTTCAGGTCTTACTACTTCTACCAGTAGTTGTACTTGACCTTGGACCTCATCAACCTTTTTGCTGTCCTGCTAGTCAACACATCTGATCAGATACTGGTCTTGTCAAGGATAAATGGTGGTAAGTTGTATAGTGGTGCACGGAGCCAACAGCTTCATACATGCATACAGTACTTTCCAAAAGTATTGGAACAGTGACGCAATTTACATAATTTTGCTTCAGTACACCATCACAATGGATTAGAAAAGAAGCCATCAAGATGTGATCAATGCGTAGGAAGGGAATTACAGCCATTTTTTAGTCACTCCATTTTCACAGACTCAAATGTAACTGAACAAACTAACAAATATAAGCATTATATTTAATACTTGTATAGAAATCAATCTCTGCCTAAAGTCTAGAGCCCATGAACATTACCAAGTGCTGAATTTCATCCCTTAAGAAGCTTTACTGCAGCTGCCAGTTGTTGCTTGTTTATGGGACTTTTTGCCTTCAGTGTTGTCTTCAGTAAGTGAGTTCAATTAAGTAGTAATAAGTAGCTCAATTGATTTGACGGACACATCCATTTAAGAACATTTGGTTTCTTTGCCTTCAGAAGCTCTTGGCTTGCTTTCATGGTATGTTTTGGATCATTATCCATCTGTATTGGGAAGCAATGTCCTATCAGTTTTGCAGCATTTGCCTGAATCTGAGCAGAAAGTATAGCGCTATACACTTCAGATTTCATCCTGCTACTTCTATCATTGGTCACATCAATAAACACCAGGGACCCAGTTCCATTTGCAACCACACATGCCCATGTTTGTCAGATGAAGTGCTATGTTTTGGATAATGAGCCCTTGCTTTCATAATCGCCATACTCTTCTTTCCATCATTCTGATACGAGTTAATCATGGTTTCATCTGTCCAATGAATCTTGTTCTGCAATTGCTACAGGCTACTGTAGGCTAATCTGGCCTTTCTGTTCTTGATGGTCACTTGAGTGTTTTGCATCTTGGGATAAACCCTCTGTATATACATTCATGAAGGCGTCTCTTGATTGTAGACTTTGACAATGATACTCCTACCTCCTTGGGAGTGTTTTTGACTTGGCTAGATGTCCTGAAGGGTCCCCCCCCCTTTTATGATCTTAAATTGTCAAGAAATAATGAGGGAACAGCCTGTAATTGGCCTTGAAACTGCTTGTCAGTCAACTGTGATGGTCAGGTGTCTACATATTTTTGGCCATATAGTGTAGTATAGATTGTTGATTGATCTGTATTTCTTATATCATCAATTGCAGATCTTTTTCACCACCATCATATAGTTGGCAGTGTTATAGAAAATATGATAATTGCTGCATGTGTGTATTTAGGCTGCAAGTTATCAGGAGAAACAAGCACTGATGAGCTTAGGGCTAAATTATGTCCGTTTGTACTTTTGCCCCGATACACTATTGTTTATAAACGTGACCTGCAAAACTTTATTCCAGTGTGCTAGTTTGTTCTATGTGTAGTTCATTTGAGCTCAGTTTAAAACAAAAGGCCATGAATTTATCTGTGTAGTCATCATGCTCAAGCACTGTATCAATTTAACTTGTTTCTTGCTGCAGAAAGGATCATACCAGTCCACAGTGAACACCAGATTGACAACACGGAGTCCTCAAGAAGAACTGGTGACAATCCATGCTTTAAGTTCCACTTTCTTGGACATCATGCATGTGTGACCGTCTATCCCATGCTGAGTGCCCTCTTCAGTCAAGTCTGGACTCAGTGAATCTTTACGCTTCAGCAACCATGGCAAGTGGCTAATTTTTTAATGATGTTCATCTATTCCACCAACACTGGATTATCCTTCATATATATCGACACGTGCTGTTTTTGGATGCTTTGTGAGTATACTGGACAAGTTTTTGCATCAGTTCAATCTATTTTTCACTGAGAATGTGTAAGTGCAAAATTTTATCAATGTCGCTGTGTGCTTTGGTTTACAGTGGGCTTTATTTGTTATCTCCTTTGTATCATAAGCAGCTGACTGTAAAATCTAAGTCATCCAACTGTAATGCTTAATGTGCTGTACCATATTTTTTTGCAGTGAAATTCTGGCAACCACAGCTGCTGGTAATTTACTGTAAAGTTTATCTTTGCAATGAAATACTGTAAAATATCAAACAGATGTATTGTGTTTATCACTGAGAGACTGTAATTATGTTCACAGTATCTGTTGTTTTTAAAATAGTTTACCGTAAACAGGTTTATATTACAGCTGTAAATTTTAAAGCAAATTACCATGAACATGAATACCATTGAAGGTTTACAATGTCTCATTTTTTTCATGGTAATTTACCGTAACAAACAGCTCTCAACCATGAAATTTACAGTTGCCAAAAAAATATACCATAATGTCTTATACATTGTCACCATATTTTTACAGTGAAATTCTGGCAACCACACCTGCCAGTAATTTACGGTAAATTCTACAGAATTTTTTTTACAGTGTATGTACTGATCATATGTATTGATAGCCTGGCATCATTTGTAATTTTTAAGTAGTTTAGAAGTTGTTGCTTCACAGAATAGCATTATCAGGATGTAACAATAGCGAAAGTGACCACTGGGTGTCACTGTAAAGATGGGTGTTGGATTGTTTCCACAACCTTGAAACAATTCTGGCATAATCGCTTCAAACACTTCAGTGTTTCACAAAGCCACGCTTGCCCACCACAACAAACCAGAAAAGAAATTACAAGGGATTACATTAAGTGCAATGTAATGATGTGCCACACCACACAGAAATGTAATAGGTGTCTTCATTTTTCTCCAAAAGCTTTATTGGCTCGTTTATTTTATTTTATTTTATTTTTTTTAAAGATCAAAGACCCCGTCATGGCCTGCCCAATCTCCAGACCTGAAACTAAACTGAAAGCTCTGGAATACGATCAAGAGGAAGATTGATGGTCACAAGCCATCAAACAAACCTGAGCTGATTGAATTTTTGTGCTAGAAGTGGCATAAATTTACCAAAGAGCAACATGAAAGACTGGAGGAGCGCATGCCAAGACGCATGAAAGCTGTGATTAAATGTCAGGATTATTCCACCAAATATTGATGTCTGAACTCTTAAGTTCAAACATAAGTACTGTGGTGTTTAAAATTGAATAAAATTGAACAATTGAATAATTGTTTAAAATTTTGATTTCTATGCATTATTCAAGGTCGATGCAGCTTTTTTTTATTTCAAACAGTTGTCATTTTCTGCAATTAAATATTGTGACAGACAATATTACGTGGAATTTGTGGGAAATGCTGCCAGTAGTTTATGGAATAAACTTTTGCAATGGTCTCTTAATTTTTTCCAGAGCCGTATGTCAGTGTTCAGCGTCTGGTTAGCACATTATGACAACGCCTTTCCTGTCAGCTAATTGATTAGATCTTGAGTGACTATCTCAGTTAATTTTCCTCAACCACACTCACCATTTGTTAGGAAGCTGTGATTGGATAGTGATTTCTTGGTGGCACAATTTCAGTGTGTAGTTTTTTTAAAAAGAACATGGAGGAAAGCCAAAATCCCTAGTACATTTTGGTGCGGCATGGCATGGCACAATTCTATATTAAATTGTGTGTAATATAATCCCTTTTCTGTATAGGATTTGAAGATGAAAAATGCAATGAAATTATGCTTTTGCTTTTCACTGGGGTATGTTCTCTTCACATCACACAATGAAAAACAATGACTGATATGCATTGTATTTCCACATAGCACAGTTTCTGCATGCTGCTCACTGTAAAACAATAGGTCTTGGCAATTGTTGTTCCCTTCATCCAAAAAGTCACGTTTGCATTTCAGGGTGGCATGAAATCCTCTCCATATTGAACATGCACAAATGGAAAATATCATAAGTGTTTTGACAGAATTCATTAAAACTGACAAATTAGAGTACATATATACTCTTTTTTTTGTTTTTTATTTGTTTTGTTTTTTTACAAATCTAATAAAAGCTTTAATCAGATGTAGGATATCATACTGTTTACATGACCATTTGAATAATCTGATCACTGCCAAAATCAAATAATGCTCAAATGTTAACAGCACCATCCTTTATATATTCAGGTTTGTAGAGTCTTGGACGTCTACATATAAAATTCACTACATTGATCAAGCTTAATTTACAAGCTGAATAATATATGACAGTCTGGTACAGGAATAGGTGATGCATCAAAGGCTTAAACTTCTTGCTGGACGTCATTCACATAATTTCTGCAATTTCTTCTAATGATTAATAGCCCTGTTACTGTAAATGCCTAAATATGTTCACCCCCCTGACACAAAAAAATATATACTGTACATATACCCAAACTGGGAAACTAGACTGAGATGCTGCAATACGTTTACATTCGTTAAAAACATCCCAAACCGCGTGAATGAGAAGAAATTAGACAGGTAATTAATCACATAAGAGCACACGTCACGCTTTCTCCCAACCAACCGGCCACGCTGTTGGCACGACGCTGGACAACTTCGCAAAATTCATCCACATTTCCCAATCGGGTACATTTGGGGAACTGTGTTAAAAAATACAGCTGAGAACTGAATACGGGCCAACATGGTGGCAAGAAACAAGAGCTACACAATAGCTTAAAAGCCAGACAGCATGTGAGGAAAAACGACAGTCCAGCTGAGCCAGCTGTATTTTGCTTTAACCAAATATTGTAGGATTGAAGGACAGCGCAGCAGGCTATGACAAGGCAAATATTTATTTACGCGAAGAGCTGTCAGGCTGATGGCCATCGTTTCCGTGCTTGTATTTCTAGGCTATAAGAACCCAAGGCTACGTGAGAAGTCAAGCCAGGGTGAAATACAAAACCTAATCAGAGTCCTTACCTTGGATACAAACAGAAAGGCTTTCAGACCGTGGAATCGTTGTTCGGGTCGTTGTTATTTTCTCCTTTCAGACTACTGTTAGCAAAATTCACCGGTGGTCCACAAGGTTAGCAGATGAAAGACAAAGGCGATTTTAGCCCAGAGAAAGTCTCTTCAGAAAAGAAACACCGGTTTGCTAATCCCGGGTTCTCTAGGCAGCAACATTTAGACATATTTGGCTATAACAAAGCGATAATAATACAGGACTTTGTGCTGTTTCGGTTGCATTTCACTTAGTTTGTTATACAGGCACATGAGGCTATTACTTAAATTGTGCAGGCAAAAGGTGGAGTTCTTTACAAACGGAAATACAACCTCACACAATAATCTTCATCAGCTAAACTAAAAAAGGTAATACTTTTACGAGAACATGCAGCGAGCAAACGATGAAGAAGCTGGCTTTTGTAAATAGCTAGCTGTATTAACAGAGCAAACCGAGAGCAGGCTGGTTCGAGTCCATTTTCTTTGAAAATCAAACATTAATATCTTTAGCCTGCACGGACGATATCGTTTTAGAACAATAACGCTTTCTCTTTTTTTTTTGCCAGAGGACCGAGGCTCCTGCGCCTTCCTCCAGCTCGTTGCAACGCAACAATAGACGATGAAACGCTACACGATAGTATTATATACTTAGTGTGATGTCACGTGTACGCTGCCTTGGAGACTGCTGGGAACTGAAGTCTCTTTGCAACATCAAACACTTCTATGACTTTTTCTGAAATTATACAGTTACTCCATTGGGAAGGGATAAAAAGTTTCCAAAATTTTTGTAGAGGTTAATCTTGCTTCCATAGCTTGTATTGGCTATGCCCAAAGCTTATGCAGTGGCTCTGATTAATTGTCCCTCTTTTCTCAGCTTCAGATGGCTTACTTTTCTGCAGTAGACATCTCTCTGGTCTGCTCATTGGTTTATGATGTACAATGGGGTGTTAGAACATAGGTTTGTGCTAATTGTGTGCACAATATGGTGTTTGGGTGAACAAGTCAATGTTATATGTATGTTTGAGAGGTTCTGTATAGATTGTGACACCAAATTTCCTCTGTGGACAGTAAAGTCTGTCTGTCGGTCTGTCGGTCTGTCTGTCGGTCGGTCGGTCGGTCGGTCGGTGTTAAAATGTTGCCACAGTCAAAACCCAGGGGTTAGACCAAGTGTAGACATTCAGAGCTATTACAGTTTTTCTCAATTGCTTTGGCACATTTTTCGAAACAGTCTTAACATTCTCTAAACTGTGAGTGCAAATGTCACAACTGTTTGCAGGAACTTCAAAACTTTATAGCATGTCTGCAAAATGTAGTAACTCACCCAAAACA